>RJWM01011731.1:0-58885 GCA_004363535.1 Dasyprocta punctata | reverse complement strand
AATATAATAGGTATTCAGTAAATTCTAACAGTTTGCTATTTATAAGTATTGGGTTATTATGACAGCATGTTTTGACAGTCCTTGGTTATCACATTGATGGCAAAAATCTGGATATCTTTTCATCACTCAACTTTGGAATAAGCCAAGTGCTGAAAGCTTTATGTTGATAGTAGACATATGATAGTTTTGTATTGATGAAACATATGATAAATACCTACCTTTCAAATTCTTTACAAATCTTGAAGGTAGGTGTTTGAGATATATGTTCCTAAATTGATTCCTCATGATGATAAGTCTAAAAACTTTACTGAGATAATAACAGGAATTTCTTAGATTATAAAAGAAAAGCAGACTCTTATTCTTCTTATCTAGCATTCTCATGGTAAAAATTACTTTGGTTAATGATTTTTACTTATTCCTATTTTTAATCATTTGTCTTTTTTGACACAGAGTCTCACTCGCTATATAATACAGGTTGGCCTCAAACTTGGTTTTGTAACCCAAACTACCTTTGAACTCATGAAGATCCTCCTACCTCAGTCTCTTGAGTGCTGGAATTATGGGTACCACCATGCCTGGCCAAGGTTAATGGATTTTTTAAAAAGATAAAGGCATGTCTGCAGCCCTGAGAAGCATCAAGTCTTCTGAAGGAAGAGAAATCTATACAAATACAAAATTCTCAGGAATGCAAATACTAGGAAACCAAAAGCAGATTTACATCACAAAAACAGTATACAAATGCTTGAGGATAAATGCAATAAGAAATCTAATGTTGGCCGGGATGTAGCTCTGCAGCTCAAGTGCCTGCCTGGCAAATGCAAGGTCCTGAGTTCAATTCCTGGTAAAAAAAAAAAAAAAAAAAAAAGGAGAGAGAAAAGTAACCTTTACTTATACTGTATCATAGAACAATCTGGTTAAAAGATCTACCTAAAGACAATGGTCAAAGGTCCTTCTCACCTTGTCTTCCCCCTCTGTCTGAGATACGGGACCCAGAGTTTAACATCAATAAAATCCCTTTTACTGTAGTTATCTGTGAAAACTTATTCTGCTGACCACTCTTTTCCTGTAAAAATTCTCTTCTGTGAATTCTGTAACACTATTGATATATACATGTTTTCCATGGTGGCCCACGCCTGTGATCCTGGCACTCAGGAATTTGAGGCAGGAGGGTCACCATGAGTTTAAGGCCAGCTTAGGCTACACAAGCGAGTTTAAAACTACTCTGCACTACATAGTGAGACTTTGTTGCAACAAAACAAAACAAAAATACATACCTAACCATATTGACTGGAAATCTCTTCTCAATATCTGGATCATCTTTCTTCCCTGATTAAGTATTGGTCTTCTGCAAGGTTATCATTATTTCTCCTCATTCTACATTCTCTCTCAGAGATAGCATCTTTCAACCACAGTCAAGGGTTATGATTCAAATTTGTGTCAGTGAGCCAGTTCTTTCATCAAACACTAGAACTATATTTATTGTCTACTGGATATCTCCAATTGGAAGGCTCTACAGATCCAAGTTCAATTTGTCCAGGACAAAACACATCATTTCTATTCTTCCCATAAAACTTCCTATCTTAGGAGTTTGGTTATTACTTTCATCCTCTATACAGTCTTACATACCAATTCTTTTACATACCAATCATTTTAGATTTTGCCCTCCTCCTTGCCGCCTGTAACTAACAGCCAACAATTCTTAGCCACCATTACTCTAATTTCACTTCTCTCAGGAATCATTGCCAATGCTTTATTTCATTACTTAGTGAAACTGTGATCACTTTCTAAGCCTGCCTTCTTCTCTCTTTGCTCCCAAAATATTCCCTTTTGTTCTCATTCTCAGGCATTTTTCAAGAGCAATCTTTGCAAAATTCAAGTTTCCGAAGTCATCCCTAAGCTATCCCTAAAGGCTGCCTTCAATAACTCCCCTCTCATGCCTGAAATGAAAACTCAAACTCCGTGTAATAACAGGCAAAACTATTTATTATCTTTCCAGTTTATCTATAGAATCATACTTCTTATTGTGCTCCCTCATACATTTTACCCTTTGAACTACAAACGTACTTAAACACTACAAGGCAATGTCTGTGTGCCCCTAGAATGAGGACTCAGTCACTCTCCAGCAGGGTCTTCTGGATAATGAAAATGTTCTGCATCTTTATAGCTGAAAGGCAGGGTTACAACCCACATGTGGCTGTCAAGTGCTTGAAATATGAGTCTGACTAGTACAACTAAATCAGAATTTTCATTTGCTTCACCTTAACCATCTTACATTTAAAGAGCTATTTGTCTTGGAAAACACTGACCTAGATGCTAATTAGGTATTTGTAGTCTATGGGCCATGCCAAGTTTAATTCATAAAAGTTTAAACCTCACACTCTGGGAACTACTATTTTCTCATCACTTGGGCATCTCCAATTTCGCAGAGGAGCAGATCAAGTGTTTATATCAGGAAGCCCTCCACCTTCAGGAGAACGTCTATCTGCAGACTATGATTGCTCTGTTCCCAGCTATAGGATCTTCTTGAAAAAGTACTAGCCATTAGACTCCTAAGACTTAGAAAAGACTTTAGCTAGCATAAGGTCCCATGATATTATCTTACTGCCAAGAAGTTATGTCTCGAATTCTTGTTCTCATATCACTTGGGTGGTTTAAAATATTCTAAATGGAAGTTGGCAAGTCTCAGGAAGAAGCTCTCTGGGAATCTGATACTGCTAGAGAAGACTGTGCCTAAGCCAGTGTTATCCTTTCACAGTTGCTGGGAGACGGTAAACCATGGATAAGACTACTTATTCCTGCTTCTCCTCAACTTCCTCACTTGAAAAAAAAATAAAAAACAGGGAAACAGAGTCATATCTCCTATCCCCATTGTAAAGAGCATTTTTCTTTCCTATGTAAAGTAAATTTCCTTTCTAGATGTGTTCTACATTGGAAAGAACAGGTTCATTTTTTTAATTTATCTTTTTTTTTTCCTAAAAGAAATCTTACATCCATGATCTACATTTCACTCTTTCTCTCCAGTTCCTGGCTTGATGATGTTTACTAACTCCCTGGCTTCATTTGATCTGTCTATAAATGCGATCATAATGTTATCCTGGGAGACAAGTGACAGCAGACATTTAATGACATAATGTCTTTAGTACAGAGGGAGCCTTTGGTGGTTGGGGTAGAGTGTCAATTTATTGGCTTTTGGACCTCCCCAGGGGATTGATGGAGCTCACTTTTAGATGTGTCTGGAGGATCAGGGAAGCATAGCCTTGAGGTTTATGTTGGACCCCTCACCCCTTCCTCTTTGACATTTCCCCTTCTCTGCCTCTCAGTCACCATGAACTAAACAGCCTTGTCCACCTGACCTCTGCCATGATATTCCCTTTGAAATGTGAGCCAACATGAAACTGTACTCCTTTATGTTGTGAGTATTAAGTATTGTGTCTGGATACTACAGAGACATACAATAAATACTAAACAAATACTGTGTGCTATAATCAGTGCTGTGGGAACAGTTCAAGGCTTCCCATTCCTACTACCCAGAGTCTCACTTTCCTACTGGAAAATATATGATGCCTAAGGAATCTAAAATAACCAATTTTAGGTCATTACTTTATTCTCAATTTTAAGAAACCACCTTTGTCTGCATAAAGTGTAATAAGGTTGACTTCTACCTGTTAATCATAAAGCAACAAGTATACGAAGTGTGCAGCCAGCACCCTGAAACATTACATTTCGCTCTCCATGGCACAACAGGAAGTGTCTTCATGTACAGCAGCCCTTCCCAAGGGAAGCTTCAACTCCATTCACACTGCTTTTGGCACCTATCATTCTCAGCAGCAACCTCTGCATAGTCCAGACCAATGTACCAATGTCCCTCAAGGCAAAGAGGCCATTACAAAACAGAGAAACATCTTGAGAAGGACAGTTTGCCTTCCATTTCCAAGAAGATATAGGTCAATGCTTTGATTCCTGTAATGTAAAATTGTAAGTTATGGGTAACCTCATCATTGAATTTCTACTCTGGACCCACCTGAGTGTATTGCACTCAAGAACGAGCTCTAGACTACATCAACAAGGCAGAAGAGTATGATGACTGTCTCACTCCAGATGCCAGAGCATTGTGGAACTAGTTGCAATGCACCAGAAGGCAAGAGGTGAAAGGGATTAAGATACGGAGTCCCCATATCACACTCATGGAAACCGCTTCACTGCCACTTCAACAAGTCTAAGGATACTATTAAAAACCACAATAGAGGTCTCCCTTCTTACCCACTGTGATTTTTCCAAATGCTAAGTGGTTGCCTAGAGAAGAAAGACTGAAGTAAGTAGAAGACTGGGAACTCTGGGAAGATGAGACTCAGTTATCTGGCAGAACACATGAGAGCTCCAATGTCCGCTCTCTACCAAGACCTGCACAAGCAGTTCCCCTAAGCAGAAAGTGCTCATGATAGTGCAGATGAGACAGAACAACCTCACCACTGAGCATATAATAAGCCATGGAGACCTAGGCTACAAACAGATTAAAGATGCTAAATAGCCTTCACCCAGTGTCTGGGTAACACATTACCTATGTCTCTGCTCCTCAGTGAAGATTTTCAAGGAGATTTTGTTGCTGTTGTTGTTGTTGTTGTTGTTGCTGCTGCTGCTGCTACTGTTTAACACAGTCCCCCTGACTAAAATATTTGTTAATACTTCTGCCAGTTACAATACATGCCTGTACTAACCGCACCTTTAGCCCATGTCATGCTCATCAACCTAGCTCACAGTGACACCTACCTTCCCCACCAGGCCTAGTATCCAACAGCAGGTTCATCCCTCATAAATCTCAGCTTGCTTTCCTGGTACCACCATATAGCCCAGAAGATAAACATTCAAAGACAAGATTTATTCTGCCGTTGAATTCAGATAAAGCAAAATGAACTAATTAGATCACATTCCAAACACCGTTTCTAATACTTTGTGATAGATTTAGTGCTCTGGGAAATGAGAAGCTAACCACAATACGAGCAGGTCAGGCCAAGGAGGATCATCCCTAGGGATGGAATCCTGCCCACTTGCACTGCCAAGAGTCTGAGCGCATAACACCCCGATCCCGCACCCGTATCTCCCAAGATGTCTATCTTAGTCCTGACCCTCGGCGCTTCTGGCTGGGATTTGGTTGCCCTGGGCTTTCTGGGAACAACAGTCCAAGAAAAGGAACAATTTGTCCAATAGTTCCATGGCAAGCCAGGGTTTTTGCATTTGGCAATGTTCTTAAATGGTTGAAAGATTTAATGATCTTCCAATTCAAGTGTACCGCTCTGTCTTTCACACTTTCTCAGAAGCCTCCTCTCAGCATCTTGCTCTCTGGTTCCCTTCTTCCTAACACTGCTAACACCATTTTTCCAAGGTCATCCACGACCTCATTCTAAATAAATCTCAAGTCAGTTTCTCTGTTCTCTTCCTCCTTTGCCACACCCTCCTTTTTAAAAAACCTGTCTTCTGTCTCTCTCTTTTTTTCTGAAATTTTTTAACTCTATTCTCCTCCCTTTTCAATTGTCTACCAGTTTATTCTTCTTTTTCTCCACTTCTTCCTTTTTCGTTGGCATTTTTGTGCTACAGATGTCACCCCAAGTGTTCCCCTTTTGCCCCTTTACAAGCATAATGTCAACAATCACTTCCACTGTAAAAAAGAAATCTCCCAAGAGAAACCTTCCTTCTTGGTCACCCACAGCTCTGGGCCCTGCAGAGCCCTCTCTTCTTTAGTCACAGAGGTACCAGTCCTGATCTGCCCAACTTTAGGGCAAATTCTAAGAAAGAGAAAAGAGTCTCTGGAGATCGATGATCCGACCTGTACAACACTACCACTTTGCACCCAAAATCTTGACATCCTCCTTCTGCTCTTCAACTCTTTCAAACTAAACTTGATACTTTGATTTGTTTCTATAAATCCCCTTCCAAGTTGTTTTTACTCATTCTCTTACTGTGTTTCTTCTTAATGTTAAACTCAGCTCTTTCTTTTTGATTTAACCATGCCCACACCTGTTTCTCATAGAGTTCTCCTTGGCTATACCCATGTCTTCTTCCTATGGAGTTCACCACTTTCTTTCAGTCTGCCCCCAGGGACAAGAGCCCCTGAAATGCACACAGGGTCCCTGTTCTTATCGAGGGGTGCAAGTAAGCTTCAGTCCAGGAATCACAAGTTCATGTAAAGTGATAGACTGCTGGGAAGCCTATGAAGGAGGTTTTTAGATGCTATGTGAAGAAATAACAAGATAATCAGAAGGTCTTGGAATTTGGGGAAGAGACTATGTGTTCCCTGAGACTCATAGGATAAGAAACAACTATTTATGGAAATCAATGGAGAGAGCATTCTATAACACAGGAGATAAATGTGGAATAGTCTTGTGACAAGAACTCATACTTCTGAGAAGCAAAAGAAAAAGCTGTATTATTGATTAATGAAGAATTGGACCATGGAGATTCCTAAGAGATGAGGCTGAAGCCAAGTCAAGTAGGACCTTATTGGCCATGCTAAGATTATTGATCTGTACCCTAAAAAGAATATGTATTAAATTACTTTAAGTTTGTCATGACTACAATTATCACAATCACACATGGAACAGACTGTGATTGAGAAGGCACAGAGGGATAGACTCAGGGAAATTAGCTAACAGGCAAGAGCAAGAGACACATAACTACTTTTGATGTGCTCAGATATTATTTGGGGAAACTTTTACCACTTAGTAGAATATGATTTTGCACTTCTTCCCTTCACATAGAAAGATCAAATGATCTATAAGTGAAAGGAATGAAGATCTCCAACTTCAACTTTAAATTGAGCTTTCAATATATTTTCCTGGTAATTTGCAACATATAGACAGAAGAAAGAACTCCTACCTTGAGATCTATATTAACTATTAATGCATAATTGTGCAATAATGGTAAAAGAGAAGGCTAACTAAACATGTGATAATTGCTGCTGCCTGTATTGACATTCCCAGTTGGAACCTACACTGGGCAGAGAGTAACATATGTAGAGAAAGCAGGATAGAAAGTATTGTGTATCTTCTCATAAAATTCAACAATGACAACAATAACTGTTTCGGTAAAATGCCACACCTGAAAAAGAAATTTGGGAAAATAGCCAACCTTGGCTGAAAAGCAAAATTCAAAACCTGGTACAGTCAGTTCATCCAAGGCCACGGAAGACCAGTTCCCGGCTGCTCGCAGCCTCTTAATCGCATGTTGCTTCAGGCTCCAACAAGCTTGCTATGGTCACAGGCAGCAAGAAGCAAAGTCAGAAGAATTAAATGACTCTGCTGCCTGGGCGTGTGTTGGCCCTATAGCAGAGCTGGAGGTGCCAACTGGCTTTCAAGCTGCAAGGCTCATCTTAAAGAGGAACAAGCTTTGCTACACAGACTAGAATTGCCCCTTTGTGGTTTAATCCCTCCTACAAAACCACTCGTGGCTTTGTAAATGTGAAAACAGAGCCCTTCGATCTTTCCTGCCCTCCTCAGTGTACATCTGCAATCCCTACTAGGCATAAATGCAAAACAGTTGCCCCTTGTCATTTTTGGAATTTGCAGGGCAACTAGCCAATTGGCTTCCTGCAGGTTATTCACACTGCAATAGGAAACAAAGTTCTTGCTGCTATTATCCTTAAACTTCTCCTGTTTACCCCAGGAATAAATTAATTATCACTGTAAGACACCCTTTCCCACACCATCCAGCACACATCTGCAAACTACAAGAAGAATGGGGTGAGCTGATTGCCAGATGGCCTTTGAACAGGAATGGCAACTGGCCAACTGTAAGTCAGTTTATTATCCACAGTAGAATAGAAGTTGAACTTCTTTTTGCATATACCCTTGCATGCTTCAGCACTTGCTTCGTAAGTATCAATTTGTATTCCACTTGGTAGTAAGCCCATATTGACTACTGGCTGTGGACTGGCGGTGGGGGAAGAGGGAATGAAAGACAGCATGTATACTTCAAACATTTACTAAATACCTATGTACATTTACACAAAACATCATAAATGATTGTCAACAGGCAGTGTGTTTGGTGTTGACAATTGCCCATGGAATTTTTACATTATTAAATGAATTTAAAGAAGTAGGGTGAAACATACTTTTTCCATCGTCACCAATTATTTGGCTTGTAAGTGAACATTTAGTTCCAAATACTCTCCCAATTTATCTTTACTAACTTTCATCATCAAGAATGATGATCTCCTTATTTCCAATCAAGATGTCACACGGTGTTTGCTGAGAGCACTTTCTTAACTAGCTCACCTTGAGTATTGGGATAATGGGTTAAAAATTTATACTGTGTTACGTACATGTACCAACTCCACACAAACGATGTAAACACTGTATTGTTCAAACATGTAGAAAGAAGAAAGAAGAGGGAGGAGGAGAAGGAGGAGTAGGAAAAGAAGAAGAAGAAGAGGAGGAGGAGGAAAAAGAAAAAGAAGAGGAGGAGGAGGAAGAGGAAGAGGAAGAAGAAGAAGAGAATCAAGGGATAGGTGGAGGGATGAGGGAGGGAAGGGAAAGGGGATGGAGAAAGGAATTAAAATGCATTATTTACCTGCATCGACTTCCCACAAGGTGTATAAGCATTATGTAGTACATGATAAAGTTTAAAAATTATAAGTAATAAAATAAACCAGCTCATCTTCACAATATTTATGTTTTTGTGCTTTTGAACAAACTGATGTTTCTTCCGGGAGCACTGTTCTCCTGCTTCTTGGACTTGGAAAAGCTTAAAAATCCTTCAAGTCCTGACTCAAGTGGAGGGTGGAAGAGGTGTTGGGAGAAACACAAATGTCCCTTAAAAATACAATAGACAAATTCAAAGACTGGTGAATAAAACAAACCCAGAATTGAAAAGATTAGAGTTGGAAAGTCTCGCCGAGAACCTGTGTTTTCCAATATGTCTTCAAGCCAAAACCATTGAATTTGATTCGGTTATCATCCAATTTGGTTTCTGACTGGAATCACAGAAAGAATTAAGTTTGTGAACTGAGGCACCACTGTGATCTACTTCTCATTCTCTACTTCTCTGTCTCTTTTATGACTCTCTTTTTGGCTGTCCAGGTTCCTCCGGCTGTACTGCCGGACATAAAGCAAAGCCTCATGACTCTGTCAACTTCAAGGTCCATGATTCAGCACCGTCTATGGTGACATCTTCTGTATTGCTTCACTACATGCCTACAGGAGAATCTATTGCACTGCTCCGCAGGGGCTCTCCTTTGGTCTGGTGCCCAGCCTAGATGAATCAGCTGTTTCTGAGAAACTTGGTTGAACGGCATTTGCCACATGGATCTGTCATTTCAGCAACACCATGGACAGGTCCATGGGAAGGTTTGTAAGCAGTACATGAAATAGCCTGTGTTTATTGTCACTGATGGATCTATCTGCCTCCCCGACCTTCAGCACACACTCGAATTCTTTTTGCTAAACATTTCTCCAAGGCTATTTGTTAATTTTCTGCTTCCTTGTCACTTGCCAGAGTTCCTGGAAAATACATAAGCTCAATTAATGTTTGCTGAGCAAGCTTTTTAAAAATATAAATTGGATTATGTCACTCCCTTGCTTAAATACTTCAGTGGCTTCCAGTGTTTCTAAAATGAAACACATTTTCCACTAGAGTGATTTCTTCCCATTTCAAAGTATCTATTCTACATTTTAGACCTTGTTTACTCTTTCAATTACTCATACAAGGGAGACAATATGATGTTTACACATGTAAGCCTGATTTATTTCACTTAAGAGTATGAACTCAAGTTGCATACATTTATCTATAAAAGTCTCAAGTTTGTGCTTCTTTATGGCAGAGTAGTACTCCACTGTATAAAAATACCACATCTTTTTAATCCATTCCTCAGTTGGTGGGCATTCAGATTATTTCCAAAATCTGGGGAAAGGGCAGTAGGGAAAACGGAAAAAATGCAAGTCAGTTATACTATTAGTATCTCTTAGTTCATTAAAAAGGAAGGTTTGTGTTAAGATCAGTTGCAGCACCTGTACCCTGAGGAACTACTTTAAAGGTAATATCATGTAGTGTATTAACTATTGCTATTCCCCTATTACTTTGTTATGAAATTTTTGTTTTACCTTTTTCCATAAAACTAAAAATGTTTTAAAATTAAATTAAATTAAATTAAATCCAAAATTCTTTCCATGACCTGAAAGGTCCTGCAGGATCTGACCCTTACCACTTCTCCAAGTCCCTCACTCACATCTCACCTCTTCAACCTCCGTGTTCCAGCCATGCAGACTTCTTCTAAAACATCAGAATCTTCCAAGGCTTAACCTATGACAAGTATTCTTCCTTCTGTCTGTCATGTGGTTCTCCTGACACTGATGCAGGTTGTAACTTCTAATTCCTCTTTAGGGATGCACATTAAATTTTACCCTCTCAGAAAAAGCTTTTCCTTGAATGAAAGGCAATATGTTGCAGTGATATATGCATACCCATGTTTATACCAGCACAATTTCTAGTAGTTGAATCTTGGAAGGAGTCTATATGTGCATAAAGAGATGAATGCAGAAAGAAGATGTGATGTTTACACAATGGAATACTACTCAACCATAGAGATAAATTGCAGTCATCTGTAGGAAAGTAGATGTAGCTTGAATTTTTAATGTTAGGTAGACTAAATCAAATGTGAGTTAAATAATGCATGGTTTTTCTTAGAAACTCAAGTTGTAAATAATTTAAAGAGAAAAATAACAAATAGATGATAGGCAACAAGGAGACAGACTTTGTGGAGGTGGGAAAAAGATCTAGAGAAGAAGGAAGATGGGAGGGAGGTGAAGAGTAGTAATTTTTCTTTTTTGGTTTGTTTTTTGAGACAAGGTCTTGCTGTATAGTTCAGTCCAGGGTGACCTCAGAATCACTATGGGGCCCAGCCTGGTCTCCAGTTCTTAGCAATCCTCCTGCATCAGCCTCCAGAGTGCTGGAATTATAGGCATGTGCCACCATGCTTGGCTTAGGGAAATAAAGAGAATTAAGAATACATATAGTCTTAACATATACATAAGAATATATATATACATATATATTCCATATAACAATCTACCATGCAGCTATGAGAATGAAGAGAGGTTGAACTTTCCATATATATATATACATATATATATGTTAAATATATCTAATGTGTCATAAATATGTATTGATTTTTTAAAAAGAGAAAACTTTTCATGACTTTCCTTCCTTTCAATGATATTTTCTATTATTCTATTGTATTGCTTTCATTTAGCAATTTTGGATAGTTGGTTGGCTTACTTATTCTGTATCTTTACCCTTGATTATACTCTAAGTGTCACAGAGTCAGGGACAAGTCCCTTTTTTTCTCTCATACAAAAAGAGTGGAATGCACACTCATACACCATACACATTTGCACATGGATGAATGTATCTATAGATCATGATGCATTCTGCCTGGTTCACAGGCAGTGATTTGGGACAGACTGCTTCTCTGTTTCAATTTCCTCTTCTATAAAATCAAGAGCTTCTAGAACTGGTAACATGATCACTTCTTTACACCTAAGAACTTCACAAGGTTCCCTCTTCCAAGATGTCTTCCTTAATTAATCCCTAATTCTGGGTTCATTCAATGTGTACACTAAAATATTACTTTTCATTAGTTTCCTTAGCATGTCAGGACCCTGGAGACAGGAAACAGTAGGTCTCAGAGAGGGAGGAAAGTTTATCATATGAAAATCTTTAGCATCTCGGGTCATCTTTTAGAATGAAGAAATTTTTAAATACAGTTATAAAAGGGTGATACAATATGAATTCTTGTATTGAATATATTAATACTTAAAATACAAAAATATGTAACATATCACAGCCATATTACTTTGACTGAAAAAGCCATTCCTTTCTTCAAAAAAGTTCTGTTCCAGTGTTTAGTGAACGTCAATTATGTGCATCAAAGATGATTTACAATTTACTACCTCACCTGCTGTGACAAAAGCCTGCATGGTAGACTTATTAAGGGGATACTATGCCTCCACTTACACTGAGCCTGAGCTTAGCCACATAACCGGTATTGAACAAGAGGACATTAGCAGGAGTAATGCAGTGGAGGTTTGGTGGATGCAGGATACCGAGTCTTGTCTTCTTGAACCATTCCTCCGCTGAACACAGCCAGTGTACTGGCATGAAATCCAAACAGTCACACACACAGTCTCACTTGGAGGAGACTCGAGGGCCTGGAGCACAGCCCCAGAGCACCTAATTAGCACCCAGCACCAAGTGTCAGCTCTGTGAGTAAAGAGTTTTGATCTTCCAGACATCCCTTAGTCTGTGACATCTCATGAAGCCAGAAAGCCCAATCTATCCATGGAATTGTGAGCAAGACAAATATGCTGTTGTTCTAAGCCAGTGAAGTTGGGGTAGCTTGTTATCACCCACAACACCCTTCACAGTGCATCCTATTCCATTTTCCATAGGAGAAACTGAGACTCAGAAATGGCAAATTATCAAATTGACAACATTTAAATTTGGATTTGAATTTTCCACCTTCCTTAGAGAATAGCAAGTTAGGCTTCGAAGCAGCCCATTTGTCTATACCTCCAACAAAAGAGGCCTTGTATGTGTCATATGACCATGTTCTCACCACCCAAACTGTAGATGATTGAATGCAGTTGGCAGCTGACTCAGAAACAGCCAAGCCATCAATTGACCAACAACCTACTTCATGGCTTGGAATGGCATTGAAAGTTGAATTAAATGCATCGAATTCTTTTCCTTAAGGACTTTAACTGAAAATACCAAGTGACTAAGGCAGCTATGCAGCAGAAACTGAAGCCAACATGTGTGAGGCAGAAATATGACTTAGCACAACTGTGCAAAGCCATGAGAAAGCGTAAAATAAACTAAAATAATATGAGCAAGTAGAAAGCGGAAAAGTATGTGAGAATGTTGGTGAATCATATATTGGTTGATACCCAGAGGCAGAATGAACTGGAAAAAGAAATAGTAAAGGGGCAAAGCACCATGTTTCAAAGACCATATGTCCCCCATAGCTGTATGGTTTCCTAATGGCTTCCCACTTATTAATTTAAGGAATTATTGTCTTTTAACAAACCAATCTTTTCTTAAAGTATTTGGAGTAATTTTCTATTCCCCACAACCTCAACACACAAACTAAAGAAAATTTCAGAGGAAATAATTTTCTGCAGGGAAAAATCATCTTAGGAATGGTTTTGATTTTTTTCAGTTACTTTTAACAAATACTTAATTCCTAACAACAGGTAATTCTTATTTTTAGGTTGAGACAGTCAAGCGGGTAAGGATGATCTCTGGGAAAAATTTGTTTCTTATGAAAATCTTCTACCCAGCAAAACACCATGCTGCAAAGAATAATTTGAATTAAATTCATTATTGGATTTCAAAAATGTTGGATTTAGAGACTAGGAACTCTGTGCCCTCTTTAGATTCTTGCATCCAACAACTGCCAATTTGAACCAGCTTGTCACATGTCTGAGTGTGCACACAAGCAAACAACTCGCTATCAAAACTTTTAACCAGCTATGAGCAGCTGTATCAAATGGTGCAAGTTTAAAAAGGAAATGAATAAACTTATCCAGAGAGGAGGGGAAAGGCCAGAACTACAAGAGGTTAATCCTGCAAATAATTTCTTAAAATTTTAAACCTGACTTTGATTAGAAGATTTAAACCCTTAGAATAATTTACTTTGGTTTTTCTTTGTCAGATTTATGAAGTTCTCTCATTTAAAAAAATGTGTATATTGCTGGATGATTGTAAAATTTAATAGCAAACAGACTATGCACTTAGGAATAGACTAAGCACAATTAGCACTCACATTCCTCCAACTCCTATAAATAACTCCATTTCCTTTCCGTGTCTGCAAATTTCATTATAGTGGTGGAAAAAAGGAGGGGTAGAAGAAGTAAAGAAGAAAAGCCTTATGATTTTCTTTTATTGCAAAGTTCAGATCCAGTCATTCAATCAGGGTCTTTGTACAGGGCAGGAATGAAGGTGTGCAGAGTTAAAATAACTCTAGCACTAAGTCATAGCTACCAGCTTTGGAAATAAATGTTTCCACAACTGGCTTTGGAATTCACCTGCTGATACACACACACACACACACACACACACACACACACACTGGCCCTTCCAGAAAACAACCTGCTTCATGGGCTTTTTCAAGATGAGCTTCAGTGACCTCAGAACAAAGAATTTTTGTCCTTCCCATAGTTTTGATATACTTTGCAGAGGCTACCTAATTTGGCTGTTATTGCTTATCATGCCTGTGAAAAGAATAAAGGCTTTATGCATTAGAAGACAAAGGTGAGTGCTAGAGAGAGAAGGACATTTGGAAAAAGTAAAATTCCAGAAATAGGAGATGCACAAGTCCCTTCAGAGACTCCTGAGCCTTTCTCTCTGTTTTTCTCTAGAAAAAAGTCTATACCTGAATGTATTTGATAATCCTGAGTTCCATGTTCAGTTATTGGAGGGACCTGCTTGCAAAAAATGACCTGGAGATTGTTGGGGTTTTTTTGTTTGTTTGTTTGTTTTTTGGGTTTTTTGAACCATATGGAAAAAAACACTTCTATTATAGTCTGCCTATTCCAAAGCCCTCATGGATAGATGTTTTTGGTCTAGAAAACAACCCCATTTAAGACACAGGCACAGGACTTGACATTTCTTCAAAGAACTTATGCAAATGACAGTAAGTATATGAAAAGGCTCTCAACATCAGTAATCATTAGGGAAATGAAAATGAAAACCACAGAGAGGAACTGGCTCTCACCCATTAGGATGGCTAACAAAGCAAAGCAAATCAAATCAAAACAAAACAAAACACCCAAACAAAGCAAATGTTGAGGAAGATGAATAAAAACCTTGTGAACTTTTAGTGGAAATGTAAAATAATGCAGCTATTGTAGAAAGTAGTATGGTGGTTTCTCAGAAAATAAAAAGAATGGGATCTATTGATACTGTTAGGAATATAACCCAAAGAATTGAAAGCGGGATTTTAAAGAAATAGTTATAGACCCTTGCTGTTAGCAGCATTATTCACAATAGTTAAAATGTGGAAGCAACCCAAATATACATTGATAGATGAGCAGATAAAAAAATATACATACCATGAGGTACAACTTTAAAAATGAAAATATCTTGTCATGTGTTACATAATGGATGAATATTGAGGGCATTATACAAAGTGAAATAAGCCAGTCAATCAAAGACAAATATTCTGTGATCCCACTTATATGAGGTACCTAGAATAATGAAATTCATTGAAAGTAGAAGAGTGCATGCCGTGGATTACAAAAAGGAAAGAATATGGAGTTAGTGTTTAATGGGTATAGTTTTGATTTTGCAAAATGAAAAATGTTTTGGAGACCGGTTGCAAAGCAATGTGACTTGACTAGACATTGAATTTAACATTATTGCCATATACACTTAAATCGATTAAGATGTAAATCTTTTTTTAACACCAAGTACATTTATTAGAAAAGAAGAAAGTTATGAAACACCCTCATACATTTCCTTAAGAAATTAGAAATTAAAGACACAATAAAACAAAGATCAAATGAAAGAAAATAATGAAGATCAGAAAACACAATCCCTTGTCAAAATGTCAACATCTTTTTTCATAAAAATTAACATTTTGATTCTTACTTGGTGGTTTGTTTGTCTTGATATTAATGCTGTTTGTCAAGATTGGTGTAACTTTGTGATAAGTAGTAGAACTGGGGAGGGCTGGCACTCTAATTTTGTTCCTTTATCAAAGTTACTTAGACTATTCTGAAGCTTTTGTATTTCTACAGAAATGTAAGATGTAAATCTTATATTGCACATATTTTACCATAACAAAAATTTTTCAGAAAATATTTAAAAGAGATCTTTATCATAATGTTGCTACTGAGAGATTTTTATATGACCCAGTTTCTAAGGAGTACAGTCAGAGCCCTCATGAGAATTAGAAAAATCATCAAATAGAAATTTCTTCCTCTTCCTTTCCCTCTTCCCCTTTTTTCATCTGCTTCCTCTTTTCTCCCTTCTTCTCTCGCTCCTCTTTTCTGCTTAGATTGTCCCTTTGTGTGGTAGATTGATTATTACAAGGTCTTCAAGATAAACACTATAGTTTAGAATTCACATACCTGTGTAAGAATCTTCCTTTGAGTATGGGCAAGATGTGTGGCTTGCTTCTAGACAAAAAAATGTCAGAAAAGTGATGATGTGTCTTTTCTGTGATTATACTCTTTTATATGGTAAGTCCTGTCTTCCTAGCAGACTCTATTCCTTGCTGGTTTTGATTAAACAAAAACCATACTGTAAGCTTCAGAGTGTGTGCTTTCCTGGCACATCTTACTGTGAGACCACCTATCAGGAGACACATTGATCACAGCTCATATAATCAAAGATCCTTGAAGCAGACAACACAGTTAAGCCCTCATAGTATAACCAAACCATTGTAAGAATGAGGCAATCCATGCATATTGTTTGAAGACTCTAAATTTATGATAATTTATTACAAAGTCATATGTAACTGATACACTCTCTATTCTTCTTTGCAGATAAAATTTAGTTTTTACATATACATGGAATGTTATTTATGCTCTGTATTTGGAAATACTACAGCCTCGTACCTTCTTACAGCATTAGTTCTAGTTCTAATATTGGTTCTCACAAGCCACCTCATGGATCTCTGGGTCTCGTGTACTATTACTAAGAGCATGCAACTCTTTCACTATGGCAGGTAGGTGTCTGCATCAGAGCTATAGATGAGTTCAGGCAGCTTTTAAAGGTAAGTGTGGCCATGATGCCACAACCACAGTGTCTTGAGTATGTTATACCAACCTTTATTCTCTTTTACTTTTTTTCTTCTTTTGAAATGAAATTGAGGTTCAATCTTAATTCAAGTTGCCCTGAAACTTTAGAATTTTTTTAATACTGACCCATCATCTCTCCACCATCGGAGGAACATCAGTGAGCCCCAGGGAACTGGAGAAACCCCACGCATCACCTCTCTGGCACACCAGGAACCTCAGTGAGGCCTGCAGGAGGAGAGAAACCCTGCTGATCTCCTGTCTGCCATCTCTGGAACCATAATGAGCCATCCAGGAGGGGAGAGACTCCACCCATTGCCTCTTTGCCATCATGGGAACCTTGGCTCACAAGAACCCAGGTGCCTAGCCTATTCCTTTAAACTGTGGCACAGGCCACTAGCTCGGGAAGTGCCCAGGACTCTGCAACCAGCTCGTCCAGACAAATTCAGGGTGAATCCACTCTAACAGGGGCAAACACTTTGCATACAGCCCCAAACTTATGATTGGACCTTTTACATATATATAGACTTTGATCCTATAGTCTAAAGTACAAAATCAATAGTTACCAGTCTGTCAATTTCTCAATTGTGCCTCATGCTACTAATTGTACTACTGTACCTAGGATGTCATATCTGTTGTTTTCTGTTCAGTAACAATATTGGGAAACTCTGGGGTAACAACCTCACCGTAGTCCTAAACCAAAACACAGGACAGAAACCAACATTCCATTCTCAATTAATTGGGGATGTAGGATTTTGGGATAGACACAAACCAACAAGCTCCTACACATGGAGGATATTTATGAAAAGCAGACATTTCCTAGAGAGGCCTTAATACAAGTGATGCTTGTATTAAGCAAAAGTCACAAGTATCATCACAGAAAACAAAATTAAATATTTTTGAAATAGAAAATGTCAAGACGAAGGAGCAAAATGCAATCTCAGACTTCCACTCAGAACAAGTCCAAGAGACATTGACATAGAATAAAGTGAAAGTCACTACCTAAAATCTCTGAAACACTGACAATAAAAGTTAAGAAACAAATCCAATTAATGTATATGTACTCAATTCACCAATCAAACAAAACAGACTGGCAGAGTGGATCAAGTATCAAAATCCAGCAATACGCTATAAACAAGAAGCACACTTAACTCAAAAGGAAATTCATAGACTAAAAGTCAAAGAATGGAAAGCAATCTTCCATGCAACAAGAATATAGAAAACAGCAGGGGTATCTATTCTGTTTTCAAACAATGTGAACTTCAAACCAAGAATGATTAAAAGACATTAAGAAGGTCACTATATATTTTTTAAGGGAAAAATTCAATAGGAAGAGATGAAAATCTTAAACATATATGAACCAAATATGGGAGCACCCAACTATATAAGACAAATATTAATAGACATGAAAAATCAAATGAACAATAACACAATTATACCAAAATTCCCCATTGTCACAAAGAGATGAACTAGACAAAGAATCAGCAAAGAAATAACAACTGAAACAAACTTGTGAACAAATGGACAGCAGATTTTACAGAATGTTCCATGCAACATCATCAGAATACACATTCTCCTCAGCTGCACATAGGATATACTCTAAAACAGACCAAATACTAGCCCACAGAACACACTTAAGTAAATACAAAATAATTGAAATTATCCCACGTGTATTATCTGACCACAGTGGATTGAAATTGGAAATTAATGACAACAGAAACCACAAAAAGCTCCATAAATGCATTGAAATTAAATAACACCCACCTGAACAACCAATGGGCCACAGATGAAATTAAAGAATATATTAAACAATATCTAAAATCAAATAAAAATGCAAACATAACATACAGGAAAGTATGGGAAGCAATGGAAGCAGTCCTCAGAGGGAGATTTATAGTGATGAATTCTCACATAGGGAAAATGGAAGAAACACAAATAAACCTACCAGATAAACCTCAACCTACCAGATAAAAGAAGAGCAAATCAGGCCCAAAGCCCATCCATGGGATGAAATGATAAAGATCAGAGCAGAAATTAAAGCCATTGAGATAAAGAAAACAATACAAAGAATTAACAAACCAAAGAGTTGTTTCTTTGAACCAACTAATAAATAAAATTGATGAATCCCTAGCCAACCTTATGGAAAAAATAAGCAAAAAACTGAAATTCATGAAATAAAGAATGAAAAGGGTGAAATCTCTACAGATCCTGTGGAAATTCAGAAGATCATAAATACCTACTTCGAAAATCTTTACTTGCATTGGATGAAAAACACAGAAGAAATGGAAAGATAACCAGAAACATGTAAATTACCAAAGCTGAATCTAGAATATATACAAATTCTGAATAAGTCAGTACAGTTAATAAAATATACAATGCAATTAAAAACTTCCCAACAAAGAAAAGCCAAGGTCCTGATGGATTCATGGTGGAATTCTACAAGAAATTTAGAGAAGATTTAATGCCAATACATCTCAAAATCTTTAATGAAATTGAAAGGTAAGCAATACTTCCTAACTCATTCCTGGAGCAAGTATTACACTGATACCAAAACCAGAGAAACACCCAACTAAAAAAGAAGTACAGGCCAAACTCTGTAATGAACATAGATGCAAAAATCATCAGTAAAATAATATCAAACAGAATGCAGCAAATCATCAAGATTATACACCATGACCAACTGGGATTCATCCTAGGAATGCAAGGATACATCAACATATGCAAATCAATGAATGTAATGCACCATATCAACAGAGTCAAAAATAAAAATCACATGATCATCACAATAGATGCAGAAAAAGATTTTGACAAAGTCCTACACTCATTCATGATAAAAGCCACACAGGAAAACAAAGTAGATGGTCTTTACCTCAACCTGATAAAAGTCATGTATGACAAATCAACAGCCAATATCAATACTAAATGGACAAAAACTGAAAGCTTTCAATCAAAAATCAGAAACAAGAAAAGGATATCCACTATCACTACTCATATTCACTATCATTCTGGAAACATCAGCCAGAGCATTTAGACAAGAGAGACATAAAAGCAACAAAAATAGAAAAAAAGAAATGCAATTATCATTATTCACAGACCACATGATACTCTACTTAAAAGACAACAAAAACTCTGCCAAGAGACTTCTAGATTTAATAACCAAATTCAATAGCATAGCTGAATACAAAGTTAACACTCAAAAATTGATAGCATTCCCATACACAAAGAGTAAATTCACTGAGAGAGAAATTAGGAAAACCACATCCTTTAAAATAGCATCCAAAAAAAATGAAATACATAAGAATCAATGTAGCAAAGGAAGTAAACAATATATACGTTGAAAATTGCACTACTCTAAAAAAGAAGTCAAAGAGGATCTCAGAAAATAGAGATATTCCTTGCTCATGAACAGGAAGACCAAACATAGTAAAAATGGCCATTCTCCCAAAACTGTTACACATATTTAATGCAATTCCAATCAAAATACCATTAGCATGCACCTCAGATCTAGAGGAAACATTCCCAAAATTTATCTGGAGCGAGAAGAGACCTATAATAGCAAAGGCAACACTGAGCAACAAAGGCAAGTCAGGAGGCATCACAATCCCTGACTTGAAATTATACTACAAAGCTACTGTGATAAAATCATCATGGTACTGCCAAAAAAACTGATTAGAAGATGCCAACATGATTATAAACACACTAATCCACCTTATCTTTGACAAAGGGGACAAACATGTTCACTAGATGAAAGATACCCTCTTTAAAAAAAATAGTGCTGGAAAAAATGACTTTCCACATTCCAAAGACTAAAACTAGGACCATACCTGTCACCACGCACTAAACTGAAATCAAAGTGGATCAAAGATCTAAATATTAAAACAGAAACACTGAATCTACTGGATGAGAAATCAGGTAGAAATTTTAAAGACATAGCAGTAGGCAGAGAGTTCATGAACAAAAGCCAAACTGCATTGTAAATACTTTAAAGAATCAACAACTGGGATATCATCTTATTAAAAGGATTTTGCACGTCATAATAAATCACCTACAGAGTGAAAAGAAAACCCATGAATTGAGAAAAAGTTTTAGCCATGTCCCTCAGGCAAAGGACTTCTATCTAGAACATATAAAGAAACAAAAAGCAAACAAAAAAATCAGGCCCCTCTTTCAAAGATCCAATCCAAAATGAATACACAATTCTCAGATGAAGAAATCCAAATAGTAAATAAATATATGAAAAAATGTTCTGCATCATTGGTCATTTGAGAAATGCAAATTAAACTCTAAGATTCTGTCTCATTCCAGAAAGAATGTCTATCATCAAGAAATCAACCAATAGCAAATGCTGTAGGGGCTGTGGGGAAAATGGAACCCTTTTGCACTGGCAGTGGGAGTGTAGACTGATACAACTACTGTGGAAATCAGTGTGCAGATTCCCCCAAAAAACCAGGATTAAAAGTACCATTCGATCCAGCTATTCCCTTGCTGGGTATTTTCCCAGAAGGATTGAAAACATCATACCATAACGATATATGTGCACCCATGTTCATAGCAGCACAATTTGTAATAACTAAATCTTGGAAACAGTCCAAATGCCCATCAACCGAGGGATGGATAGAAAAGATTTGGTATTTTTGCACAATGGGGTACTACCAAACTATAAAGATGAACTTGAGGTTTTTATCGGTAAATGAATGCAACCAGAGACCATATTCAGAAGTGAAATAAATCAGACTTGCATATTGTTAGAGTTTTCTGGTGCAATAGAGAAGCAGAAGGAAAGAGGTGAAAGTGGCCTGTTTATTTGAGGACACAGAGAGGAGAGGAGTCCACAACCCACGGGGAGTTTGGCCTTCTCCTCCGACTGGATATAGAGAGGTAGAGGGTTAAACGACCTCTGATTGGAAGTGGCGCATGTGGCGGGGGCATTGATGACATGCGAGGAACTGATTGGAATTTTCTTGGCTAGCAAATGGGAAAGTAACAATGTGGGCCAAAGAGGAAGAAGGAGGGAGTGGTCGTCAGGGTAAGTATTCCCACTTTGCCTTTCTGCCATATTAGACCATCGCCATAATTGTACAGTAATTTATACTAGGGCAAGAACCTTTCACTTATATAAATAAATGGTGTTGTCTCCCTAGTGTAAGAAACTGAAACAGTAAATAAAATCCAAGGTTACACTAGATATTGTGAAAGGGAAAGGAACTGCTCAAAAGAAAAAAAAAAACTGGGATGGGGGAAAGGAGAAAAGAAGGAAGAAGGGGAAATATATATACGTGTATATATATATATATGTATATATATGCTATGGTTGATACACTGTGTCAATTTGAGCAGTTTAGAAGTTCAACTAAGTGACTCATCAGGAAGCCAGGGTTCTTACTTTGTAAACATTCTCATCCTGTGCAAGAGGAGGGCAAGGAGATTTTGTGAGTGCTACACCAACCCTGGAAGTAGGGCGGTGGCCTGTATAAAATACAAGGGAGGGAAAGACACTTATTCTCACACCCCCCAGCACACACACAGGCTTTTGCTCTGGCTGCTTTTGCTTGCTGATGCCTTGAAGTATTGCCCTGGTGACATGCCACCCTGCCTTGGAGCCAGCTGATTATGGACTGAAACCTCCACAAATTATAAGCTAAATAACCTTTCCTTCCTTCATTTGGGGTGCCAGGTATTTTGTCCCAGCAACAAGAGAAAAGTAACCAAGACAATATATAAACAAATAGCTAAGATAATTGTACTACTCATTCTATTAGTCCATTGAAAGGAACAGTTAGTGCTTACATTGTTTGATCAAGTTTGCATGCCTATATCTGGTCATCTGAGCAACTATTTTGAAGACACTGATATGCGATACAATAACCATTGTTAATTTCTTATCATCTTGTTTTGAAATTTCTGTATCATTTTTATTATTTTTTATTCTCTCTATAGTAAAAAAGAAAACAAAATAGAATTTTTTATACTGATGGAAGAAGTAGTATAAACAATAGTAACATTCATGCTATTTAAATTTTGCAACTAAAGAAATAAAATGATATGAGCAATATGTGCATTAATATTGCAACTTAAACCCAAAGGGTTTGGTATTTCCCATTATAGTGATATTTACAGACATCTGAAATCAAGTTTGCACCCAAAATTGGTTTTACCAAATGATGACATATTCTCAGTGTGACCAAGTTCAGTTTCAACTGTAATAATTGTTTTTAACATTTATCCAAAACCGTATTTTTCTAACCATAAATACCAAAATAAAACAATTCTCTAACCCCATATCACTCTTTCTTGCTTTTGTATGCATTTTGATTAACTTCCTGGCTACTTCTTTGAAATAAAGCTGTATTTATTTATTTATTTATTGGTACAGGGGATCAAACTCACAACCTTGCACCTATCAGGCAGGTGCTTACGCCACTGAGCTAAATCCCCAACTCCTATATTTATAAATTAAAAGTGGAATATAGCTCATTTTTTTCTCTAAAAGCTTGATCATTCTACAATCAACAAAATATCAGGGAGACATTTTGTAAACATAGCTAATGCAGAGGCAGAATTGAAATGCATGGGACCCTTTTAGCTTGCTTAAGTGCCTTATAAAATACTCCTGAAACTGTATACATTAGTATATGGGCATGCTTTAGTTAAGTCAGGAGGTAGACTGTTAAATTCTTTGGTGTTTCCAAACACAGAGCAGACTTCTATCTCTTCTCCAAAAAAGTTGCATAATTAATAAAATTCATATCGTTGAATCAACTGCCTTCTCTTTTTGCTTACAAAAGTCAAACTTTATTTTCCTATTCTCCCTTTGAAGCAAGATGCTTGTGATAGATGGTAGATGACAGTCCAGAAATTTGACAAAAATGACAAGCATACGCCCTATAAGCATCTGGAAGTTGGCTACAGTTTCATCTTTCGTGCACATCTTTTAGTGCAATACAGCCCATGGAAAGAAATAGTCATTTTGAAGCACGCCATCAATCCAAAGAACATTTGCATTGGGTGTTAAAGACACCAAGAGGCAGCCAGTAGAGGTCACTCAGATTACAGAAACAAGATGACAGGTGAAACAATTTTGACAAACTGTAGTTTAAAACTTCTTTGCAGATATGCTATGTTTAAATTCAACCATTTAACTATGTAAGGGTAAAAAACAGCTCAAAGAGCAGAAGTAATTGGGAAGGGAAAAGGGGGAAAGAGGGAAGGGAAAAGAAAAGATATAAATCTGTATATATGTACATGTAAGATAACTAAAATGAACACACTGCTGAATGTATTCGTTATTGAGAAAGAACAATTAATACTCATATGATTAGATCAATTTTACATGTCTATATCTGTTAATGTAAACAACCATTTTAAAGATAACAATACGCAATATTGCAACCATTGTCAAATTTCTATCATCCTGTTGTGTAAACCTGCAATGTTACTGTTGTGCATTTACTCTAGTCGTTTGTCTCTTTTGCTTTTTGTCTTTGTTATATGTGTCTTTTTTTTTTGCTTAAATAAATTTAAAAAAATAAATTAAACCATTTAGTAATTACAGTATATTAAGGCAGGCTGGAAGAAGAGGCATGGCAGGGTGGGTCAGTTAGTACCTGGAGAAGGGCACACACATGGGGAAAGATTCAGGTTCAAGTCCATATAAGGATGAACGCAGTGGTCTCTCATGTCTGTTCTCACCACCTCTGTTCTAGTGGCTTGGCTTGCCTAACTGTCTTGGCTCTACCAGCCCCCTTGCTTGGTGTCCATGTGGCTTCACCAGGGGCAGTCTCTCATACATGGTGGCAAGTTGGAATACGAGACAGCTGTGTTTGCTTTTTGCTTCCCACAATGAGTAGTCTTTTACAGCCTGAGAAGAGACAAAACCTCAAATCTGAAGGTTGCCACCTATGATCTCATTATTGGTAATTAACATATCATCTCACAATACAGTGGTATAGTACACCCATACCCACAACCTCGAAGCTCACAGATTTCTATCTACAATGTTTAGCTTAATCTCAGGTTTTGTTGTTGGTTGTGGTTTTTCTCTTGTTATTGTTCCTGGGGAACTGATATAACATAAAAAGAGTATTTTTAGCCAATGGCTCTTTTTGAGAAAAGAGGAAACACCATCCTATATTCCAAAAACTATGAATTTAGCACCAGATCAATAACAATTTGAGTGCACACTTAAAATTCAAATTCTCTGGCCTCACCTCAGAGGAGTTTGATTCACTCATGTGAGTGTGAAGCTCAGAAATCTATATGTAATAGAAAAATTTCAGGTGATTCTGTTGTTTGCAGTCCATAGACTTATGGTCTGGATTTCACAATTGGAAATCTTCCCAAACCACTGGATTCTTATAGAAA
This sequence comes from Dasyprocta punctata, assembly GCA_004363535.1. Classification (NCBI taxonomy): domain Eukaryota; kingdom Metazoa; phylum Chordata; class Mammalia; order Rodentia; family Dasyproctidae; genus Dasyprocta; species Dasyprocta punctata. The sequence continues at coordinate 33,734 of RJWM01011731.1, read as the reverse complement.
TACAATATCCTTGACTTTTGAAAGTCTGTGGCTTTGGAGAAATTGTCTGTTAATTGTATTTTGAGTCTACCACATCAGAGAAAGACAATCTATTGGTCTCTTAAAAAGTCATTGACATCTAACCTTCTTCCTTTTGGCCTCTCTCCTGTACCTTACATATTTTCTACTTTCTCTCTATTTTTATTGATGTTTTGCTACTCCTTGTCTCTGATTTTTAAACATTTCTAACATAATGTCCATGATTAAGCCATAGGGTCAGGTGGATTTATTGATATAATTGCCCATTTAGTTCATGGCTATCTTAGATGTCTACCATGAGAAAAGGCATTGTTAGGAGCACAGAGATCTGTAACCTTAGAAACCATTGTCAGGCTTTCGGATAGGCTACCATAGCTATAATTGAACTTTGCAATGCATTGCCCTCTCAGTTGGAGTCAACTGAAAGTCAAGAAGTTATTCAAATTGATGACCCACAGAATTCTATTGCCAGAGGTTCCCATGGGGTTTCCTCACAGCATAGATGCCCAGAGCAAGAATTGAATCTAAACACATCCCGGCAGTCATTAAAAGCAGCATTCCAGCACAGAAAATCATTAGGTAGCAGCCCAGAGTCTATTGGAAGTCATGGAACTATTGGATTATAAAGGGAAGCTTGGCTAAGATCATACTGGATCAGCTTTACTGAGCAAGACTGGAGAGAAGGAGGAGAGAAGAATGGTCCTGCCGTGTGTTGGGCACCGTGGGCACTGTGGATGGATCTGTACAGATAGCATCCCATGAAATCCTCATGAGGCTCTTGTGAGGTGAATATTTTTGCCCTATTTTACAGATGAGGAATCTCAGATCCGAAGAAATTAAGAATTCACCTATGTTCACACATCTACTACATAAAAGTGACTGACTTCAAATTCAGAGCCTCTTTTGTTACATGCCACTTTTCTCAATGACTTTGATCTTGTGATTACCATAAAGTATTAAAAAATAAAGATGGGGTTTGGAAAAGTTAACTTAGCTAGTTAAGCTTACTAGTTTGATTCTATCAACTTGAGTAAGAAAGGTCCAACTAAACTGAATCAGTATACTTCTAGGTGTGTTTGAGGGGACTAACTGAAAACAGAAGACCCGGTTTGGATAGACATGTTGTCTCATAGGGAAACGAAGAAGGAAGACTCGCTTCTGTTTGTCTGGAGGAGCTCCAGTCTTCGCCTTCACTTTGGACATTGTCTCCTGGCTTCCAGTGCAGACTCTTCAGCCTACAGCACAGACCCTCAGCCTTCCATTGCAGACCCATCAGTTTTCTGATGCAGAATCTCATGAGACACTACAGTGAGCTTCAGGTCTTTGACTGGATTCTTCAGATGTCCAGAGCACAGAGATCTTGTGCTCTTCCACAACTGACTCTGTGAGTGGCCACTGCAAGTCAATCTTGTAAATTTTTACATGCTTGTATGTTTTGTATTAAATCTGTTTCTCTAGGAAGCAATGACTTATACAGGGAGCATTATCTTGTTTACATAACTTGCTTGTGAGGATATTTTGGCTTATTTCTACATCAGAAAATTATGGTGTTAGAAGGGATCTTTAAAGTCATCCAAAAAAAAAAAGTTAACCAATTATAATGCTCATATCTCAGATGGAGCCAGACCTAGAACCCAGCTCTTTTTATATGAACTTCTATAATTCTTTTGTTGCTGTAGTGTTTTTGTAAAGAATATCCTATGTATTTAGGAATACATCAAAAATAATATTATAGTCATATAAACCTTACACCAAATATTTATTGTTAACCCACTTGAAAGTAGCCTAAGACTTGTATTAGTCAACTTTTCTAATGATGGGATACAATACCACATACCCACAACTTAAAAGATGAGAGGTTTACTTTGACTCATAGTTTCAGGGAATTCATTCTATGGTCAGTGGGCTCTAAGGCAGAAATATCACGATGGAAGGTCATGATGGAGCAAACAAGCCTGGTTCATGGCTACCAGGAAGCAAATCAGGAGAACAGGGTCAGAAAAGAAGGGTACAGGGACCATATGTAGTATCCAAGGTCATATCTCCATTGCCCATGCAGACATACCCAGAAGTGTGTTCCACCAATCCCCTGTGGGTCTCCCAAGCCAATCAAGTTGACACAATAAATCTTAACCATTTCAGACCTTTTTAACCTGATCAGATTGCAATTAATGCAACAAAATATCTGAAATAATCAAGTTAAAAGGAGGAAAGGCTTATTTTGACTCGAAGTTTCAGAAGTTTCAGTACATGGTCATTGACACCACTGTTTCTGGACCTGTGATGAAGCAGAACATCTTAGCTGAGAAAAAGTATTACAGAGGAAAGGAAAACTGCTCATCCAATGGCAGCCAGGAACAAGAGAGAGAAAATAAAAGGGGACAGAGGCCCAGATTCACCTTCAAGACACACCACCAATGACCTAACTTTCTCCCACTATATTGTACCTCCTAAAGGTTCCAACCATGGTGGCAAAAGCTGGGGACCAAGCCTTAAATACACGGCTGTTGGGGGACACTCAAAATTCAAATTACCTCAGCTCCAAAATACATATTTATGAACCCCATGCTGCCTGGCCTTATCCCTAGGTGTCTGTTCCAATTGGAACAAATTAGAATTGATATAAATTGTTACTTCCTCTTGATATATTGACACAAAGATGGTCTCCACCAAAGTTAAGAAGACACTGGTTGTAGAAATTTTTAACTTCAGAGATATTTCATGTCCATTTATATGACTATTGCTGAGGTCAATAAAATGGGAAGTTTACACAGTGGTTCCTATACCCCAAAGCTCTCCACTCCAAGAATCTGGAAGTCAAGGGAGAAAAAGATTATACAATTCTCAGTCACTTATACTCACTCAGTCATGATCCTTGTAAGATGTCTCTTTTGAGATAGATACAACAACAATAGATGCATGTATAAGTTACTGATTCCTCTTTCTATAACAGTTAAGCTTAACTGGAAAAGAAAGAAAATACATTAACAAAAAGACACAGTGTCAAGGAGTGGGAGAGTAGATGAGAGAAAGAGAGAGAGGGAAAGAGAGAGAGAGAGGGAGAGAGAGAGAGATAGAGAGAGAGAGAGAGAGATAGATAGAGAGAGGGAGTAGCAGAGACTACAAAAGGAGGAAGGATAGTCAAAAGGGAGGGGAGAAACAGAAAGAGAGGGATAAAAGGAGAAAGTAGGGAAAAATAGTAACAGAATGAGGAGAGAGGGAGATAGAGAGAGAGTGAGAGAGAGAGAGAGAGAGAGAGAGAGAGAACACAGAGGGTAGGAAAAGTACCTTATAAAGTGAAAAATTTTACAAAAGTATACTTCTTTATGTCTCTAAAATCACTGATTGAAAATGGAGAAAAGTCAAATCAACCAATTGTTTTGTCTCCATGACACTAAACACTACTGGTTTTACTTTTTCAAATAATATCTTGAACTGATTACTTATTTTGGCATCATGGAACACACACCATATGAACAAGGAAAACAACATATGAGCAACTGAAGAAGAAACAGGCCAGGTCAAATCAGTTAGGGTGACCAAAACACAGAGCCCCACGGGGGAATCCTCATCTTGAAGAAGTAACACCTTTTAAAATTTTCTCTGGGCTGTAAATATCCAGCCAATGGAAAATATTTGAGATTTAAGAATCTGAAACCCTGAATGCTATTTTCTGCCCTTTCAACAAATAAATAGGGAACAAAAGGAGGCTATTTAGATAATCTTCCTCTTCTATAAAAATTGGAGTAATTACTTTGGCCTTATTCATTAGCAATGTATTGTTGTAGGTAAAAAAAATATACTTTAGAAAATTAAACTTTATGAATTTATAAATTTAAAATTAATTTATAAAAATACTTTATAAGTTTAAAATTATACTTTATAAAAGCACTTTATAATGAAAAGTATTTTTTTAAATATTGATGCCTAACTATGTTGCCCAGGCTAATTTTGAACTTACAATCTTCCTGCCTTAACTTCCTGAGGAGCTGGGATTACAGACATGTACCACATTCACTTCTGAAAAGTGGCATTTTTAATGCCTTTAATTACAGTGCTCCTCTGAGAGAATGTAACATGGTAAAGGGCAGACAATTCACCAGGAATTGGAACAAACTAAGTTTTCATGATACCTCATTGTAGCTGGTGTCAGAGGTGAAACGTTCCCAAGTTTCTTGACTTCCATACCAAATCTCTGACTTTGCTGTGCAGACACTCCACCAGTAGCACAGATGATCAAACGCTAATCTTATATCAGATGACCACACCTGATAGCACCAACTTCTCTACATCACTACAAATGCTTTTAAAGAGCTCAATGTGCATACAAATAGAGTGACATAAAATAATTCTGTAATCATGAAATGGCTGTGTGCAATCTACTGAGTATTCTAAAGTGCCATTTTAAGTGTTCACAAGATGATAATGTGAGAGCCCTTATGATTCTGTGTTAACATTTGTGGGGTTGAGTGAACTTGAAAAACAATGTAGCAGGCAAATGTGAAAAATATGGTATGGACCACAGAGTGCTGGTTTCTAAAGCACGGACCTTTTCTTCCATTTTTTGTAATTATTATGTGCAGTAGTTCTTCAAAGTAGTATTAAATTTTTATCATTTAATGACATTCCAATTTTCTCAGTAAGAGTTAAAGTAATCTCTACTACAATGAAAGATAATTTTCAAAACGTCTGCTTATCTAGGCACTGCTGTTAGAAAGTAGGTAGCACTTGAGTGAGCCACATTCAATGGAAATGAAAAAAAGCAAGATGTCTCTGTTGCCCTTGATCCAACAAAACCTCTCTCAACTGGTGCTGGAGACCCATGGCTACCTCTGGTGGCAGAAGTTTCTGGGTCCATTGCAGGGCAGTCTTCATAGTCATGGACAAGCTTTGGTCTCCTCCATTAGCCAGAAGAAACTGATACCCATGAGTAATCACCACTACTTTCCACAGGATCCTGTAAAATGCTGAAGGAGCAGGAAATAGCTATAAAAGTTCCCCTGAAATCCTCTAGGGATGTCCTGTAACATTTTCCATGGAAATGTCATAAAATAGTCCATGCAATTAGCTTCACTTAAAGGAACATTTGTCAACTTATTTTACCTTCTTAAAGGTGACCTTTTTTTTCTGTAAATATGTGTCATCTTTAAGAAGAATTTTGTTGCTTGAGAAAACACATAGTCATCATCACCACCATGGAATTTTGATTGACAGGAAGCTAACAATGTCAAGATTAAATTTAACTAAATCCCAAGTGAAATGCTACAAATGAGGAACAGAGTTGGTAGAGTAGGGAAAGAGAATGAAAAACTTAAATTTTGTCTTAGTAAAGGCAAAGTCCTACAATTTCATGTATCCATTTTCCATTTTCAGAAAACATAAAGATTGTGTAAGAATAGAAAATTTCACTATTAACCCCAGAGAGTTCACATGAGTTAAAATTAATTCCCAGGCTCCTAATCTATATCGCAAATCAGTTCAGATTTTCCAAAGTAGAGGCTAATGTCCCCACACAGTTATCACATGCTGAGATGGAAAGCAGGTGTGCCAACATGGTTTCCTGACTACAGCAACTAGATGCTTGGTCCCCAGGTGGTTTATTTACAATCTGCTCCAGACAGAATTCTCTGCAAATTTTATGTGCAGTGATTTTCCACTGGGAAACCCAGAGTTGTGATGGCCACAAAAACGTAGGATTATCACACACAACTGCCCCTCAGTGAAGTCATGATACCTTTTCATTTCTTTCCATTTCATCACAAAATATCTGTCATCTGTAGACCCTCATAATCCAACCTCACTCTATCCAGTGACACTCTAAATCTAAAAACATCCTTTTCTGGGCTCACTGGGTTAGTAATTACTGCTTACATTCCTTCATTACATTGGTTTCCCAAATTTTTTCTTGCTGTACTTCAGTTGACCTCCACAGTAAAAGGGATGATATAACTCAGAAAATTCATCTGACTTTGAAGACAGTTCTAAAGTTCAGAGGAACTGAAGCAATGAGCTTGGAAGGGAAAGCTAGCCAACAAAATATGGAGGATGGCAGTTTTAAACACTGCAACTGGTCATTATAAAGAGCAACCACTGAGACTGGTACAAAAAGTCTGAAAACATAACATAGACATAGAGCTGAAATCAGAAGACAGCAGACATGGGAAAAAAAATAAACACCAGAACCTAGTATAGAAAGCAGGTGATTTGAGAATGAGATCAACAAAGAGATCAACAAGTCATGTGAGACTACCAAAGCTAATATAGACAGTATAACTGGAGCTGATGGACCCTCGCCTTCCGTTCATTTGAATCTGGGGAATGATCCAGGACCACCACCACCACCCCATTTTGTACAGAGTCTTATTTCACTGAGGCAGACAAAAGAAAAACAAAGACCCCTGGGCCCACCTTGGAAAATTCCAAAATCTCAAGCCAAGATACATGTGTGCCATATTCTCCAGCATGAGCTACATAACTTTCCTTCCCTTGAATCTCATTGCAGGTTCATGGTATGAACTGTGTCTCATACATCCAATTATAACAGTGAATTGTGAGAAAGCACATATGTGATAGACACAGCTGACAAGACTCAGAATCCCACCAATCAAGCTGTGAATCATGTTCAGTTAGACTCCATGGGAGACGCTCTAGATCTGGCACAATATTTTAAATCCTTAAAATCAACACCTTCAGCTCTTGTGCCATTTTTTTTTACCATTGTGAGTCCACTCAATTTGACTATACCGTCACCTAAGTAGACTTAATTCAACTATGCTGTTTTTCCCTTATTGCCATGGGCCATGTTCAATTCTTTGTTCATTGCACACAAGAATTCCACACCTCTGTCACCCACTGCAAAAATCCACATTGAAAAGTTATAGAGAAAAATAAAATTAATGAGAAAAATGAACTCAAATGTCATGATGAGTACATGGTTTCTGAGGCAAATTCATGTGAACAGTGAGTTAATTGTACCCAACACAAAAAACTTGAAACTTAATTGCATTGCTCTTCAGTTGTAGCCTTTGGAGTCCTGTTTTATGGCAAATTCTAAACTAGCAATCAGAAATGAAAAGAAAAAAAAAGATGCAAAGATTAAGAGATGGCATAGAAAAAGCTAAATAAGCAAAACTGTTCTCCAAATGGTTGGTCAAAATAAAACAAAAATCATGCTTGATGGAACACCTGAAAATATCATTTCTTAATAAGCTGGATGAGAAGACATGACAGTGTCTGGATAACCAAGCATGACTTACTACACTCAAAGATATTTCCAGGGAGTGGTGCCTTCTCTGTGGTCCTATCAGAATCCCAGATTCACACCCTGGGGGAAGGTCCTTTTCTTAAGGCCAACTCAATTCAGTTATGCATTCATCTGTTGTGCAAGATGAAAATTTAAATGTATTAGTTTACGTGGAAAAGGGAATGGGAATGACTTCAGAAGGTGAATAATTAGCAAGTTAATGAAAAATACAAAACTGATCAAAGTTATCCAAAAAATGTTCATTAGATTGATTGTCTGCCATGGGGGTGGGCTTCTAGAGTTTGTGATTGGTTCATGGTCCAATACTGGGATGATATGTGTGAGTTCCACACCCACCATAGGGTGGGTAACCTGCATACAGTAGAAGGAACAGAAAGCATCTTCTCTCATGCTTCTCCCCTTTTTGCTCTTGTTCCTTTTGCTGTTTTTCACCATCAAGAACCGTTGCACCTGTACCACGTCACCCTGACTTGGAACCAGCTGATTGTGGACCGAAACCCCCACAAACCATCAGCTAAATAAACCTTTCCTCCCTTAATTTGGGGAGTCAGGTATTTTGTGTCAACAGCTAGAGAAAAGTAATGAAGACACTGGCAAATAAAGAATATTATCAAGGATGGTTAATATGTGGTATGAATATTTCATGAAAATATAGCAGCCACCTGAACAAGGATGGCCTTACTAGTATACCAGCATTGTTCAAATCCATGTACTTGTTTTTTCTCCAATACTGCGTTCAAAGAGCTCCTGCCAATATTTACCTTTGCAAATTTTCTTTTTGCATTGTTTACCCATCTGACTGATTCGTGCTTTTCTTTTTTAGTTTTTATCTGTCCATTTTTTGTGATACATAGTCATTTCATTCAGCTTGGAGCATTCGTCCATACATACATTACAGCTTGATCTCTGGACACGTGCTTTTCTAACACATTTTATCAGGATATAGTTCTGTCATTCAGACCTGAAGTCTTTCCTTCTGCTTTGGTTGTCTTTACACATTTCTGTTGTGATCCATGCAACACAGCTTTTACTTTAAAAAATATAACTTTCGGAGATTAACCCCATGTCTCTGGAGGTTCTTAAAGGCAAGAGATTTGACAGTGATGGTGACTTTATCATAGGCCCAGGTCTTGGAACAGAAGTGATTGGTTTTCCTTCATTTAGAAATTTAATAAGATTTCTTAAAGACCTATTCTGTACTTTTCTCATTTATACGTTCCTATCAACAGGCCCTGAATCATTTTAATCCTCCCTGGATGCCAGACACGGAAAATTCTTTTTATCAAGGTCATTAATGAATTCACACTAACAAAGAAGCTTTATCTGTGTTACACTCAATATTTGCAGAAGCAAAATGTTGAGCTTCTCTAGAGAAACACTGGGAAGCGATAATCACAAGTATCAAGGAAACAAATGAGAAAAGAAGATAAGTTATGCAAACCTCATTCACATTTGAGAAAGGTGAAGTTAAAATAGTAAGACAGATTTAAGGCAAGCTCAGAATTATACAATGGAAAAATACCACACAGAAGATTAAAGGCCTGCCTGCTAAATAGATAATGCCAAATTTGATGAGAAAATACATTACATTTCCTTTCCTTTGAAACTTCAGTTGATATTTTCCACTTTTACCGGAAAGAAATAAGCTCTAAGTTGTCACTCAACACTAGGAAGAGGGGCCTCACTCTCCAGATTCAAAAACATGGAGGAAGAGCTTCAGTATTTTATTTTCTATGAAGTACAAATCCTGGGAAGCTCAAGATCAGTTCACAGACTGTGAAAAATCTGTTTGGGGACTTTAGTTGTTTGGCCGTGAATACTTGTTATTCTCTCTCTAAGGGAAATTGGTAAACCTGCTAAAAGCAGGAAAGAGAGCTAAGTGAAAGGAATAGTTCCTCTATAGTTTTTGCCCCTAGAGCCTTTGCTTTGTTCTGTCCTCTGTTCTCACCTTTCACTCCTGCTTTCCTTTATGACCAGGTGACTGCTGTCTCCAAACCGCTTAGATGAGAAAGCCTGCATACCAACTTAGTCAAAATACAACAGCATCAGGAGAACTGAAACAGTTTGTTCTCATGAGCATCCCTTTGAACAGGCTGGGCCAGTGGACACTTTACTTGCCTCTTCCAATTCCTCACCAAGCTAATTGAGACCCACATCTTTCCTTTCCTTTTCTCCATCTTGAATCAGTTTCCAGCTCTTTGCTTAGTGTTCCAAAACTAGAGTCAGCTTCCTGTGGGTGCTACCTGTACAGTCTAATGTTCTGTAAGAGGGTGTTTTAAAATTCTAGCAAAGGTCCCTACATGAGAATTTTGTACTAGGCTGTATAAAGCTGGTCCTGTCTGTAAATTTTTTTTTTTTCATGTTTGTACACCAAAGGCACAATCGCATTCTTGACATGACCTGACAAACCCCGGTCAAATGGGGCAAAAGACACATCATCAGTCGAGCAAGCAGCTAGATTAAAAAGCTAAGCACAACCAGCTGCAGCTGCTGCCATGCACACTTAAAACACTTGTCAAATATCCAGAGTGTGCACTGGTTTACTTGGTCAATGAATAAAACAAAATAAAGACCTCTTGCCATGTCACATGCTAACATAGAGGACCAGAGGCCATAATTTGCATTAATCAAATAGTCTGGTCTAGACCTTAGCCCTTTCTCTCAGACAGTTAATAGCAAAACATGAATTCCAGGAATGCACAGAAAGAAAACCAAAGAGCAAACTTGGATTTCTACCGATGTTTAGAAATCAAAAACTACTGATCTAATGCTTGAGCTGAAATACTTGATTGGAAATGGCAATAAAGCCCCATTAAACAACTTGAGCACAGAACATGTTTTATTCTGTTACATAATCATTTCTTAACAACGTGCTAACAAAAACAAAGGAATCATGAATTATAATGTTATTTCCTGGACTGGAGTAAAAATGCCTACCTGATTCATGCTAGGGAAAATATTGTCACCCTTTTTAGTTTTTTGTCTGTTTCATTTACTCTGTATTCCTCAAGATGCTCATTATTTGTTGAAGTAGCTGAAGCAAAAGGTTGACTTATATCTTTACCTATTTTCCTTTACTTGCTACATTTATAAAGTATTATACCAGAACCCTAGTGCTTTAGTTGAAACTAAAAGTTGCTTGCTTGTGAAGGATTCAAGGAAGTTTTTTGTTTGTTTGTTTGTTTTGTTTTTTTGTTTTTTGGGGGAGTGTTTTTGCAACAAATTTCCACTTAAAATTTTTATAACAATAAACTTTTGCAAGGGAATATTTTCGGAGTGAGTCAACTGCACCCACCAACCTTGTCATGCACCTGTACCTCAAACTTTTGCATAGACTCTGTGCTAAAATTCCAGCCACACAATCAGGGAATTGGGGACACTGATTGGATATTGATGATATGAGAGAATTGCTATTTTAATTATATACATGGTGTTGTTTTGATTATACATTTCATAAAAAATTATGTTTTAGAAATGCATACTGAAGTATACTAACCAGGACTTGCACCACAATGACCCAGTTAGCGAGAGCACTGAAATGAAAGTAATAGGGTTGTCTCATGGTTAGGTTTTAGTTTCAAATATGCCCTCCATTTATTTATTTATTTGTACTGGAGATTGAACCCAGGACCTTCGCACTCAGCTACATCTCCAACTCTTTTCCTTATTTTTTGAGACAGGGTTTTCCTAACTCATTAAGTTACCCAGGCTGTGCTCCAACCTCTGCTTCTTAACTATGCAATGCAAGGCAAATTGCTCTTTACACCCGTTTCATCTGCGCTGGTCTCACAGTAATATCTACCTCATCGAGAAGTACATGAGATTCTATGAAAATTGCCCAGCAAACACCATTGACGCAGAGATGGAAAGGCCCCCTTCAGCATGGCTCCACTTCTTTTTCCATCACAGGTAATCAAGAAAGATCAGCTAGCCGCCCTCACTTGGGTGGATTCCTTTCTTTTGAACACATGTCAGCCAGAGACTAGACTGAGTTCAAACTTCTGCTTACTTTATGAAATCAGATAAGGTTTCAAGAATGCAGCTTGCTGAGTGGAAAGCTAGAGACTTAATCTCCTTGGGACTGCCCTTCCAACTCTTGCCCCTTTCAAAAGAACACAAATATACATTTGGATTTTCCATCAACAAGAGCATGTGCCAAGCAGGTTTGCACAGATTATAGAAAAATGTTCTTTTGATTCCGATCCTGAAAATACACATCACCAAAGGATTGTACTGACAGACAGCATCAACAAGAGCTCTCACTAAACTAGTTTCAAGCTGTGGCTGCCACAGAAAACTAAGATGGTAAACGAAGTTACCAAGGTAGTCAATGAATATTTGAGTAGTGATGACTTTAGGAACATATTTTGATGAATGGCTTTTGTCACCAAACTCAGCATTGAGTCCCATTGCCTGTTAATGATAAAAATGAGGACAGAGATTGGCTTGCTGGTTTTTACGCAGCAGGCCAAATGTCCTTATGAAAAGTAGACCAGTGTGAGTGAGTTCTTCATTCTTCCAAAAGAGTTGGTAGAGAGGACTGTAAATGCAAGACTGTTTTGATTGTAGTTACAGAGAAAAGGTATCTGCCAGGGTTTAATCTTAGCTTCATCTTTGGAGGAATACATGATTTTCCCTACTGCTTTATCTTCTTTCCGTGTGCTGCTACTGCACAAGCTATTAGCCAAATGAAGACCAAGTATTGACTTTAAAGACATTTTATCCCATTTACTAAGGCTTTACTGTGTCCAAAGTATTGTTTGAAACACTATATGTATCTATTTATGTAATAATTATCAACTATCTACTCTGTGTGAGGCAGTACTCTGGCACTGGGGATGGCCGGTCAATAACATGCATTGAAATCTTTGCCTGTAGAGAGCAGAGTGTAGATGAAATAAATTGCTTTTTATCATCAAAAGAATTGTAGAAGAGTCAGATACAGTGGCACATATGTGTAACCCCAGTTGCACTCTGTGAGGTTGAGGCAAGAACATGTCAGGTTTGAGCTCAGCCTGGGCAACTTAGCAACTTAGCAAGACCCTGCCTCAAAAAAAATAAAATTGTATATATATATATATATATATATATATATATATATATAAAATTATATTGTATATATATTATATTATATATATATATATATATAATTATATATAGACAGTGCATGTACCTTAGTGGTGTGAAGACTCACGGCACAATTCCCAGTGCCCACTCCCCTAAAAGAACTCTACATGATAGATGCTTTATAAATCCCATTTATATAGAAGAAAATTAAAGTACCAGAAAGGTAAGTCATTGCCTTAATGTTGTAGAGAGGGGTAAAGCTAGGCTTTGTATCTAGGCATTCTCCATCCTTATTATATCATTATACTGATGCCTCCTCTAGTACTATTTTATCACCCAAAAGTGGACCCAAAGCAACACTGCCACTAGGAAACTGCACACACTGCTAGACTGAACACACCGACCTGGGGGAAACACGGAGAAGGAAAGATTTGGTCTGTTCAAACCTGTCCTGGCCACTGAACTGTTTGCACTTGGCCAGTCTCCTTGCTCTTGTGCCACTTCTCTTTTGCTTTTCCTTAGTGAGTATTGTCATAGAATCATAAGCCATTAGAGTAAGGAGGAATTTGAGGTAATTCTAAACCACCTTTCTGCAGAGAATGAGCCTATATTTAGCAACATCTCTCTTCCCAGTCCAAAACTTAAATCTGCAAAGCCACTTATCACATTTCTAATTCTTTTTCTCCCTAACCTTTCTGCCACTTTAATCTCTTAACTCCAAATCACAATTGGTACCACAGCTCTGAGCCTAGGGATTTCAATCAAATTCCTACCAGATACAGGTTTTGCTAGACCAAGACTGCAAGGGCAATTAACTTTGGGCAAATAGGGGTCATACATAATTTCCTGAGAACCTCATGAACTTCATGTAATCCAAAATAATTAGACATCTATCAAAGCAGTTCATATTCTAATTCTCCTGAGAGATCATTATAATCCACTGCTTTGATAAATTCCCAGAAACATAAAGTTCAGGTTGACAAGGTTAGTCCTTACCTTGCTCTGTTAAAAAAAAATTTTTTTTTTGCTGGCTGAATTTCAAGACATGTCAGACACTGCCTACCAGGGGGAAATTCTATTCACACTTATGTAGTCCTTTTCATTGCCTATGTGCCCAAGGAGATATTCTAAATCACATAGACACAGAATCTCCATTCACTTCCTAGGGTCATTAGATCTCAAAATTCACCTTTGGCAGTTACATGCGTGCTTGGTAACTCCAGGGTGGTGAAAAATAACTGCTGGCATGAAGACATAGCATGTCTGTAATAATCGTGAAAGTCACAGGAACTCACTCATATCGTGGCCAAGAAAATACATGTCAGTGGAAGATTCTGCCTTCAAAATGAACAATCCAGACCATCTGGGACCAGTCAAGAGATACATACGCACAAAAATCAATGCTCTAGCTTCAGGACCAGATGGTTCACATGGACCTTCTTCCCTTTATTCTTCAAGCTCACTCATAAGCCTGGGTTTCTAGGTTGCCAGGTTTGAATATTTATGTACTGTGTTTCATACAACTTTGCCCTTCCTCAGAGATAAAATGCGAGAACCTTATACTATTCCAGGCCATCATCAAGTAGTCTTCATCATAGGCTCTTTGCAGAGCAATTAGGAATTATTCCTAATTTTGAAATAGTGTGTTGTTTTTTGGTTGATGATTTGGATGATAGTGGAATGCTCCATGTTGTCTTTTCTATTCTTTCAAGCCCATCTAACATACTTACTTGTCAAATAGTTGGAACCACATTTTGCAAAACTATATGGGATATTTTAGACATTAGCTCCTCTTACTGGGACTAATCCTTAATATTAAAAGCAAAAGCTGCTTTGTTCCTTCGTTTTGCTTATTTGCTAGTCAGCTTGTCATATTATCTACTCATTTTCAGCAAGGGCTATACAAGATTCTTTTCAATTTAAACACACAGACCCTTCTCATGAAGAAGTGACACCCCATTCCTTTATAATACAGATGATGTTTGCAAATAAGCATTGGTTTTCCACACTATGGTTTGAAGAAATTATTATAACATTACCCATGATTGATTTCACTCTAAGAGGCCTCCCAGGCATTGTTTGGTGAAGTGAAGTTTTCCTAGGCCAACTTTTAAAAGTCTAGTTTTTACTTGGGGATATTTTATCTATTATTTCCATGAATAAAAAAGACCACATTACTTTCCTTTCATGCTTAACAGCACAACACAAATCACTAACTAGTGTAAAGGATGAAAAGCTAAACAAGGGCATGTATTCAACAGCCAGGCTCAGCGAAGGTGGGTCCACTGTGGCAAACAAAGGTCTCAGAATTGAAACCATCTGCTGGTTGTGCTGGTTCCAACTTGTTAACATTTAAAAACCACTCCACTGCCTATAGATATTAGAATTCTATGTGTCAGTATCTTAACAATGACATATGGTTTGGCTTAATTTCTTGATTACACAAGACAAGTGCACAATCAATAGTATCAATGATTTGTCACCACTCCTAGATATTTACAGTGTTTCTTACACTTTTGAAAAGTGAAAACATCCTTTTACAATGACATGCAATAAGAAAATTGTACATAACTGGCAAGTGGAGAAGAAAAGTACAATAGATTACTAGATATTGATTGCTTGGTTACACAAATAGAAGGGTATTTTTAAAGATTTACAATATATATGTATATATAGCTACTGCTTTGAGTGTTAATTTAGGAAATTTTGCACAACTTAATAGCCTGCTTTTGCTGCTGGCTTTTGCTTCTATTCACCTCTCAACTGACTCATTGATTTCTGGACTCCAGTTCAGACAATAAACTGAAAATACCAAGGTCAGTAGCACCAGATAAATTAATCAGTGACTCTGATATTGCCATCTAGGCTCAGAAAAAAAGTCCAGAAAGTTTGGATTTTCAGTTCAGTTCAGATAGTTTCTTTGACCTGTTTCACAACAGAAGTAGACCCAGTACTTGCAGCTAACTTTGTGTAATCCTGACTACTGAAACTGTAGGATGTTTAGCATTCATGGTTCCAGACACCAATGGACAGTTGAGTATTCCTCATTACACACACACACACACACACACACACACGAGTCATGCCTTACATTTCCAAACCCCCATATAACCCATCTTTTCTGTTATGTAGCTGTCCAAAGTACTCATCTAAAGTAATTCATTCCCCCAGAGTTTTCCTTTTTCAGGCTGTCTCTTCCTCATCTCAAAAATAAGCACATAAATAAGTAGCCTAACACCTGGTAAAATGCCTCAAAACAAACAGTTCAATGCAGTATTTACTGAAATGGGGATTATTAAGTGTTCAGATCCTTGCAGTTTGTAAAGATAAAAGCAATTCAAAGACTCAGTTAAAGAAATTTACCATAGAGTCTCGATGACTGATAGAGTTAATCTTTCTAGTGGTACGTGAACATGAAGAAAGAAAAAGAGCTCCACTCCCTGTTTCCATTACAAAATAAAGAATCACAAATTTGAGATACCTCTTTTCAAAGCTGGATGACTCCTGCCTGATACACTGGAAAACTTAACAATCCTTCTTTCTGAGTAGGAATAATGAATAACCACAATTGTACCGCCTGTGTCACCTAGAGGGCCAGGGCCAGAGTCCTCTAATTATATTCCAATTCTCCAATGTGAGACAAAATTAAAACTAAGAGACAAGAAAAAAGGTCTTGTATCCTCAAATTGTACCTAAAATTCCTGGGTCTCTTTCCCTTCCTCAGACAATCTAACAGAAACCCTAGACGTATATTTTCAGAAAATAACCTAAGGTTCCGTTTTATTTGGCTGCTGGATAAAAATGCAGTTTTGGTCAAGTTTTATTAAATACAGTCTCTCCTCCTATAAAAATTACAATAAAATTCAACATTCAAAGTCTGGTGATATGGCAAATAATATGACCCTTGGGAGTGAGTATATAAAATGTTGGAGAGGAAAAGGTTTAACTTCCATTTTATAAAAAGCCACAGTCAGGGCTTTCTCCTTGCAAAATTGCATTACTGCCTTTGGTATTATTTCACAAATAGAGAAAACTTTAGTGCTTTTAAAATGATTCTAATATCATTCTTCCTTGGGGAGCCTTGGTCCTGTCATTAAGTTGAATGATTTAATTGCAAGTGAAGGAATCCAGTGTGTTCCCTGAGTTATTTTCCATTCTTCCCTTACTATGGGCATTTTGCTTTGACGTCACTAGCAGTCAGCAACAGTAAAGACAGGCTGCGGTCAAAGGAAACCACAATTAGCGGAAAATACACTGATAATGTTTCTTTTGGAGGTGTCGTTCATCACGCACGATTGTGTAAGTGGTGGTTTTTAGCCCTACTGTGAAAGTGCAGTGGCAGACAATGTTGTTATTCCTGGAAAACTGGTACAGGAAAGAAGTGTCATAGCTCCCCCTTGGAGCCGTGGATTATAAAAACCTGTTGTTATAATGAGTTGCAGCTCTAAGCGGAGCTCCTTTAAGGAAAAGCCATCCTAAAGCTCAGTGTCTCCTCAAGAAGCTTTTGTAAAAATTACTTCATTTAATTGTTGATGCCTCTACATTCAGGGTCTTTGCCTTCTATAAATCATGCCTTGTACATGGAAATTACTCCTCACCAGCTAATTAAAATGTCATTTATCAGAGCTTCAGAATACACAAAAGGAAAAGTGTAACCCGTAAGAATTCATTCTTCATTGCTTTATGTAAATATTTTTGTATATGTGCACATGAATGCATGGTATATAATCATCTTTATTATATTGGCAAAAGCCGTATAAAGATATGGAGTCAACTTAACTCATTCACATTCTCCTATTCATATCCTGTATCGAGTTCTATGATTATATACATATATATATATGCAAGATATGTGTGTATATATATGCAAATAAAAGGTAGATAACAGGAAATAGGGAGATACATCTTTCTGAAAGGGGGAGGGTATTAAAAGATGGAGGGAGTGGGGAGGAGTGAAGGGATAAGCAATGTGATGAAAAAAGAAATTGGGATGTGTTATGACATATAACAAGTCCACACAAAGAATGGAAGCATTAAGTGCTCTAAACTGGTGCAAAAATATAAAAAAAAGGAGGGGGGAAGTAACAGAAGGAAAAAGAGATGGAAAAAGGACTTAAGATTTGTTAGGGCCATGTACCAACACCCCACGAGGAATGTAAACGTTATGTACTACACACATACCAATATAATTAGCAAACTATCTACTATATCAAAAATAGATAAATAAACAGAGCTTGCATTAATCTAGAAACACCAAATAGCATAATGTAAATAATTACATAATAACCACCAATGTAGCCATTGCCCAGGTTAAGAAATAAGGCAATGTGAGCATAGTTGAAACATTCAAAGAATCTATTTTCAATTATATTTCTTCTCTATCCCAGGGAAATTCACCACAATCCTGAATTTGGTTTCTATTATTTCCAGTGAATTTTTTTGTACTTTAACTATCTCTGTTACCCACATGTGTATCTCTGATCTTTATGTAAGTGCAATGTTTTTATTTGTGTCTGGTACTGTACCATATATTTTCTCTTGCATTTGGTCTTTTTTGGCACTGTATGTTATATTATTCATTACAGGACACTTACCATGAAATGATAAATAATAGTGAAAGAAAAAGAATAATTTGTATCTGCATTCTCTACTGTCAGTGTCTTCTTGTAGCCTATCTGCCCTTTGTATTCAGCTTATTATCACAGCTTTCTTGCTAGCATACTTAACCCTCTTCTCTTCCTACTCTAAAATAACTTTCATCCTACTGCCAGACATGCACCTAAAAATGTTCCTTTCAAGATACTAAAATGTACAAAAATACTCAGGGAATCTTTTTTCACTACTACAAGTTGAAACTCCCTTGCCTAACTTCCAAAATGTCAAGATCATGCCCATAACCTTCAGCCCACCGTGATGGTTACCTCCAGTTTCGGTGGTCAGTGAGCATTCACATTCATGACTTCCCGCCTCACCTGCCTCTAACTTATTCTGCCTGAGACTCTAGCTGCGGGTTCTTTTCAGCTTTCAGTAAGAAGTCCTGGTGAATTACTGACTCAGACTAGAGAAGGGATAAAGGTAGTAAATAAGCAGTTTTCTTGCCAAGTGTGGAACAATTCTGAGTATGTTTTATGTGGCTTTCTACTAAGTCTTCAGCAAAATACACCTTCAGTTGTCCACAGTAGTAATCTAATCTTTAACATAATCTGTATTGGCTTTCCTCCATTGCTCTCTCACCTCCCCTGCTTCCCATTTGTGCCTTCTGGATTGATCTATGACAATCTTGTTCTTGAGTCCTTGACTCAGTTCTAGGATTACCAGAGTTGGCCCTAAGTAGTGGCCCTGAGAATGGAATTCTAGAATTCTATCCCCGACCAGTCAAATGGCAAGAGGCACCCTCCTGCTGATGCTGAGATGATGGTAACCTTCATAATTCCTAGGGTGTCCATTTAGGGCAGATAAAAACCAAGTAGAAAGGCACATGTACTTGCTGCAGTACTGGAAGATTAAAGAACACTGAAAAATTATAAATATTGCACAGTTGTGTAATTATTCATAGATGCTCTACAAGCCATTAAAAAAGAGAAACAGTCTGGTTCAAATAACTGTGAACTCAAGCCAAGCTGTAGGAACTGGTACATCTACAGGAAGCATTGGAAAAATATATGCAATCTGCAGCTAGCACACAGATTATGGCAACAGTCATGTTCAAGCCTTAATCTGAGAAATGGCGATTTACAAGGAAAAAATCTCCCCGATGTATAGCAAAAAGCCCCCAAATGACAGCAGTAGAACTTTGAAACTCAGGACGTGTTATTTTGTGGGTTGACGTTCTTAGGAACTTTGAAATTGTGCGATCCAATGAGTCATACAGATGTTCAAATGCAGCCCTTCACCCTTGCTCATGAAACACAACATGCAATGACTTTCAGACTATACCATAATAAGGAAGCCACAGAGAATGATTACTCAGGATCACCTGTTGGTTCCCCTCATTATTTCTAGACCAATAACCACAGTCGATCCTTACATAGCTCAGGAGGAGTACTTCACTGTTATGGGACGAAATGGAGCACAGTCAAATCGCTGAAAGACATGGCTTCTCTGTGGCTAGAAGAAGCAGGAGGAAAAGCCTGGGAGCTGATATTGAGGATACAGGACTTGAGGTGGAGAAGGCATCTGCAGGACTTGATAGAAGATAACTTACTGGTAAAAGACCACTTCCCTGTAGATTAGGAATTAGCATCCTGGAAAAGATCCTGGCACTTGCCCTAATACATTGCTGGAACGGACCCTTGGCGGATAGAGAAGATGGTAGCCTAGAGCAAAGGAGGTGGAAATGCTAGAATCATCTTGACAAAGTGTTAACATGGACAGAAGGCACAGTTGTAGCATCAGCTTAAGATTAACATTCAAGCCGGGCGTGGGGGCACACGCCTTTAATCCCAGCACTCGGGAGGCTGAGGTAGGCGGAGCGTTGTGAGTTTGAGGCCGGCTTGGGCTACAACGCGAGCACAAGGCCGGCCTGAGCTACACAGTGCGACCCTGCCTCAAAAAACCAGGGCCAGGAGTTTGGCTGAGTGCCTTAAGCGCCTGCCCTGGCAGGTGCGAGGTTGTGAGTTCAATCCCCGGTGCCGCAAAAAAAAAAAAAAAAAAAAAAAAAAAAAAAAATTAACATTCAAAGTGTTGAGTCACTGTCTTTCAAAACGTGGTTTATACATCTATCAGAAAGTCCATAATGGAGTGTAGTTTCTCCACCAGCTAAAATATAGTCTTGGAAACAAAGCTTTGTTTTACTGTGTTAGAAATTTAAAGTGAGACATTTATAAAGTAATTTATTTCTTGATGTGTCATATTATGCACCTTTATCATGTTAATATGAATAATACTCATAGTAATTGTATACACAGAACAGTTTAGTAAGTAGAATGGAACTTTTATGTTTTATAAATCTCCTTTATATCTTGTTTAAAGACATTTAGGTCTTGTTCCCTCTTTCTGCATATAATCTATTGTGTTATGTTGTTCGGTTTAATGCATATTAAAAAACAGATTATCTTGCAAGTAAGAAAATCCTGAGTATTTTAATGGCCTTTTCAAATAATTGTGGAAATCTGTCTTCAACACTACATAAAAGTTCTAAAAGTGATCTGTTCTCAAGGTTATTGCAGTGTGCTATCTAAATTATATCAATGAACTTTTCCTGCTCTGCTTCATTACAGTCCACTGATTTATCTTTGAAAAGGTCCTTAACTGATATGCAATCTTTCACCATCAAGTATTGAACACTAACTTTTATAGGTTGTTCAAATGGTGACACATTTCCATTGTAAAACCTCCAAAAGTAACCTCCAGTCACATCAGAAAATCTGCAGACATTGCTAAACCAGGCTCATGGTGGCACATACTTGTTTTCCAGAATTCAAATTTTGCTGGAAACTCAAGTCTTATCATTAAAAAGTAAACCTGTAAGTTTTTTTTTAACATTAACAGTGTCACTTCATTTGTTTTCAAAAGTACCTGTCAAAACCCAAGTATAAATATGCATAGTCTGTCTGCCAGTTATCTTTTTAAGTAAAAAGTGCTCCCAAAGAGAAAAACAGATTGTCACAGTTTTCTACTCAAACAATTGCAGAAGACTCCTCCTCAAGATGATAATCTCATTGTGACAGACTATAGATTTTTTATGTGTGTATTCTATTTCATCACAGGATATTAAAAAAGACATGTTCTTGCTGCCTTGACTCATGCTGTGATAAAGTATCAGCAGTTTCCACATCACTTGTACAATACCAGTGCAAATTTCAACATAATAAAAATGATAAACAGTGTGCAAGTATTATTATATACATAATAATGTTATTACTGACCTCATGAACTCTCTGGACAGACTTCAGGAATTCCCAGAGGTCCACATATCACAGTTTTGAGAACTGTTGTTCTATTTAAAGAAGATAAATAACAAGGAGAGAAGATTCCATGCAAATGAATTTGGTATTGCTGTTCACATATGTTCTGTTCATAAACTAATTTATTTCTAAAAATCATACATAAGGAATACTATAAAGCCTTGAAATGTGTTTCTCCTATTTTGAAATAGCTATGGTTCTACATTCTCTTATGTTTGGTTGAAGATACACACTTACCCATAAAAAGTAAAGATATTTCATGATATTTGATCTTTCTTAATTCATTTAGCACCCTGCTCTGCTTCTGAAGCACAGCAGACACAAAATTTAAACAGGTGGGTTGCGTCTTTCTCCATAATTTAAAATATTCAATGGTGAATAAAGAGAAAGGGATGATTAACATCACTTATACTACCGTTTTTCTTGGGTTTCTTCAGAAAAAATGGCAAAGAAAAGCCATTTTTGTTAGAACTTACATTTTTAAAGATAATTTTAGGACTATGGTTTATAGCTATAAAATATCTGAATTAAGAGAGTGACAGTAAATCAAATAGAAATCACTATTATTAATTCTGTCTCTCCTAGGCTTCCGTCATTCGATTCAAGAAAAGACAGGCATTCACATAACCTCACATTAATCACCAAGCATGTGATCTCTTGTCTTGATAAAAACCTTCATATCACACTAAAATCACAGGAAAAAATTTATCCATAAGCAAACTAAAGCTAAAGCCAATCAGTTAAACTCATACAGAGAGTTAAAGACTCTCTACTCTGCTATTCTCTGACCATGTAATATTGTGTAACTGTCTCTAAAGTGCATACTTGTAAAATAAACCACATACCCATGATGTTGCTTTCTAGAAATTCTGTCAGTTTTGAAATACAGAGAGAAACTGAGTAGTAAAATTTCAATAGAAGTGTTGCAATTAACTTATTTGGAGTCAACATTGACTCCAATAAAAGATCTACTTATATTTTTTATTAAATAAGTCAATTATTAATTTGCAAATAATTTCCTTCTTTGTAACTTTCTAAATATATTAAAATCATTCCTTTACATCTTTGTTGGTTATAATGAGCTTTTTTATATATGTTACACATGTAATATTTTATAGATCCATTTTTAGAACAAGTAGTATGACATGTTTAACAGTTACTGACACAAAATCTAGTCAAGAAAATAAACTGCAAAGAAATCATTACAATAAATTGATTCACATTTTAAAAAACATGTTAAAAAATGGGAGTCTACCTAACTACATTTGACCTGAGAATAGACAGCATATAACTCTAAGGTTTTGAATGAGAAAGTAAACTTCGAGTTAAATTTTGAAGGATTTGTATGTTATTTCTCAAGCTAACAAGATGAAGAAAGTAGCAGAGGAGGTGTATCAAGAGTTAGCAGCAGGTACAAAGTCCCAGGGATTTAAGGGGAAAGGCATTCAAGGAAGACAAGCAATTTTGCAGCCAGAATAAGGAGCAGGAGGAGGGCTGGGGATTTAGCTCAGCGGCTCAAGCACTTTCCTGGTAAGCGCGAGGTCGTGAATTTGATAACAGATAGCCCACACACACAAAAAAAAGGAGAGGCAAAAATTATATTGGGGGTATCATAAAGGTCTTGCCTTCATCATGGGGAGTGTGAGCTTCGTCCTATAGAACTGGATTTCCCTTTCATCTGCTCTAACTTGAGTCTAAGAACTGGGGAAGCATGTATAAGCATTCTGAGTTCTGAGACAGTTGATTATTATGTCAAAATCACCCCACATACAGATTACAATGATCATCAGTCAATAAATTCATATCTAAGAAGGTAAATGAGGCCCCTTTAATCAGAGGGACCAAGCGTATACAGTGTTACAGCTCCCTCATAGCAAATGAGAAAGACCTACAATGTTCCCCAGAATGCCAAAGAATATGAGGCTACAAGAGCCCAGGTCACTGTAGTTTCCTCCTATCCAGGAAAAAAAAAGCAAGAGAAGAAAAAAAGAATGATTCCAATTTTCACACAGACCTCTACTCAAAAATATTCAAACACTTTTTTATTTTGTACTAGGGATTAAATATACTTGAATCCAGGGCCTTCTCACTGAGCTACATCCCTATCCCTCTTCAGAGACTGTGTCTCTCTAAGTCTTTTAATTGCCCAGGCTAGAGTCACACTTTCTTTTTTTTTTTATTAATTTATGCTTTATCTGTTAGACTTCAATCTTTTTTTAAAATTTTATTAATAATAATAACAATGATCAGAGTAAAGCAAAAGAGAGAGAACGATATTGGGCCTCAAAGACAAGACAGAAGAGAATCCCCCGTACTTGCTACATTGCCTGCTGTCACCTTCCATAGAGATGCTCAGGTTGCTGCCCAGAGGCCTGTAAGATCTACTAAACAATACTAGCAAAAGTTGCTTGATGTTCCTTGGTTGCTATCAATTTAGCCAGACCTCCGAAACAGCAGGTTGTTGACGGGGGGCGGGGGAGGTGTATTTGTCCCTCACTCCAAGCCTGTGCGCCGGTGCCCCTCTGGCCCAGTGGGCCGGGCCCTGGAAGGGGCCCTTCTCGTTCTCCTCTAGGGTCCTGAGGTCAGAACCCCGGAGGGCAGTTCATTTGCTTCCTGGTTCGAGTCTGCGCCGCTCCGGTCCCTAGAGTCACACTTTCAATCCTTCTGCCTCAGCCTCCCAGAATGCTGGGATTACAAGCAGGTGTCACCTTCCATAACTTCAAATGCCCTTTTAAATTTGTCCCACATTGGCCATTACCAGCCGGGGAGACATGGAGTGACAGGTAGCCATGGAGGAGAAAAACAGTGTTCTGGCCACATCCCAAAATTAGTAACCATCGCATGGGTGCTATTGCCAACTCACTCATACTGCTTTCTGTCCTATAACATGGCCCCTTAGTTTAAATGTTCACAGATCTTTCCAATTTACTGGTCATGCAATTAACTTGTTTTATGTTTCTAATAATTCAGTAGAAGTCTCTATAAAGATTGCTATAAAGGTTTCTTGAAGTTCTAAGGCCAAATTAAGATTACAAACATGATAATTTAAATACATGACCTATTAAAATAGTGAAAACAAGGTGTTACAGTTTAGACCAAGAATGTCCCCCAAAGGCCTTGTGTGCTCACAGGCAGGACTTGTGGAGGATGGCTGAGTCACCTGTGGAGTCGTCTTGTGTGAATTAAACTCTTGAATGTGCTTTTGGAAGGTGAGACCTTACTGGAAGTGTTGAGCCATTGGAGGTAAGACCTGAAAGAGTACATCTCACTCCCTGGCTCCTTCCTTTTCCCTCTGCTTCCTTCCCACCATGATTTAAAGAGGTTTTCCTCCTCTACTACTCTCTATCATGCAGCTTTCAGCTTTGGAGTCACCAGACCACGAACAATAACTGTGATCCAAAATAAACCTCTCTCCAAATGTCGGGTGTTGAGTATTGTGCCTCAGCAAGAGGTAAGTGACTAAGACAGTAGGTATTGAACTAGAGAAAAAAACACAGTGTACATAGGATTTGATACTATCCATGGTATTAGGCATTTACTGGGGGTCTTGGAACACCTCCCCATGGATTAAGAAGCTATCTCTACTGTTCTATCCCTGAAGAAGAAAGTTATCTATGCATCTGATATAATTCAAAGAAGATGCACTACACCTGGCTTTGAAAACAGATGCACTTAACATATATTTTGACAAACACTTTCAGAACATACAAGATTTTTAAAGAAATAACAGTCTTCAGTGGAACACAGTCTTGTGAGCGCTGTTGTCCAAAGATCAAGTGTCACAATGGACTACTCAACACTTCTTCAAGTCCCTACTCTGACCTTTCTTGAGTCTCCTGAGAGCACAGCATGCAGGGCTCCTGCTCTAGGGCTTGAACTAAGACTGACTGTTGAGAAACAAAATGTTTGAACAAGTCTTACGAACTGTGATGTTTAGAACAGTACACTACCCAGAGAAAGACAGCATTCCCCGAAAGAGCAGTCATCTCTTCTGAAGTTCCAGGTTTCCATTCTGGACCTGACAAACTGAGAGCAAGAAATGGTTCCCTCTTCTCTCCAGCCCACAAAACTGGACAGCCAGGGAAGTCTCCACACCTGAATGAGAAGATATGCTGGAGATTTGTGAATTCAGGATTTCTTAGGGGTCCAGAACACAAGGATAGAGGTGGACTGATTCTCTGTCAGACTTAAAGTAAGGAACAAAAACACAGGCGAAATAGTTTATTCTCAATATACCTCACTAGAATCTCTTTCCCACCGAATATCTTATACTTTAAGAGGAGTGGTGTGATAGAGAATGATAAAGAGCAAAATAAAGAAAAAGGGGGAAATTATAGGGATATTTAATGGAGGGGGAAAGGCAAAGGAGATGTATCAGAAAAGTAGTACAAAAGGACTATAGGAAGCATTGGGTGTTGTTTCTCAACTTTTATTACTCTCATTTTCCTGGATGGCAATAGGCCTAATTTTACTTACATGTCTGGTTCTGCCAACACTATCCCATCCCACCAATATGATTGAAAAGGAGTTTCAGCTATACTATCTGTCACTTCTGATTAGCATAGGTGAAGCATGGTAGCTACCATGTTCCCTGCCAGGGATGGTGAAGTTTTGTAACCGGTCTGTGATCCATTTCTGATTAGTGAGGGACCAGTAGAGGTTCGCCTGAAAAACATGTCTCTGCTCTTAAGCAAACACCAAATTACTGACCCGTTTTATGCTCCTGGCTATTGTCACATCTGGAAGTGACACTTGGGTCTGCCATAGCTTTTCTCCAACCACCAAGAAAATTAACTTTAGAAAACAAGCTCCACTGGCAGGGATGAGAATGAAGAGATGCAAAGACACTGGGTTCTAAAATTAGTCAAGTCTTTCCTGCAGCAACAAAAAACTCCGATGTGTTAGTGGCTTAGGGCCGCACATTATTTCCTCTTGGCCACTGAGCGCTGTGGGGCTTCCTGGTCATCCTCAACTGTCTTCCCATTTCAGACTGTGACAAGAATTGGCTGCTATTGGGAACTGCTGCTTTCTTGGTACAAAGCAACAACCCGTCAAGGGAACCAGGCCGGCTCATTCCAATGTTTCTGCATGGATGTGAAACACTCGTGCCCTCCCAAATATGTGGAGCACAAAACGAGCCAAGTTCAAAGTCACTAAGGGGAGGACTGAGGGCCAGGTGTGTGTGTGAGGGGGACGAGCATTCTTTCTCCACAAGGGCAGGGCCGATCATGTGAAAAAAGACAAGGATGCTTCCCTTATTGCAAAATAATGTATATTTAGTAATAAAAGTCGAACAGCCATAGTCTTTGGTGACATTGAGCCACTATCAAAAGCACCTCCACAATCCTATTTCCAGATTTCCACCTCTTTGAGATAACATCCTCTCTTATTGTGTAATTTGAGTCTCCTGTGATATATATTTTCTAGCAAAGGGCATCCTAATCATGTAGGAAAACTCCAAATGATTTGCTCATATGCAGAAGTGAGGGAAGAAAATTGAAACTATCATTAGACCAGATAGTAGAAAAACTCCATCCCTCCAGGCACCAAAAATAGATCAGCATTTTCTCTTCAGATATGAAATGTAACACAACTCTTCCCATAATGTTGGAAGAGCTCTGAGATTACAAGGTAAGGGACAAACGCAAGCAGGAGTTTCAAGCAATGTGAAGAATGTAGACCTAAGTTTTTACAGGTTTTGTTCTCATTCCATTAAATACATGTGTATACACTAGTGAATCTGAGAAAGGAAGTCAAATTGACATTTTTTTTCTTTACCAATTCAGATATATTTCACAAGAAGAAAAATCAAATGTATCTGTGTATATCTTCCAGTTACTCATTCTTACATTCATTTCAGTATGATTCAATAGGTGGTGTCTGCTACCCTCCTTCTATGCATGTATATAAAATTTAGATTTACTTATATAAATATATTTAATGTTTACTGATATATATAGTACTACTATATGTGTGAATGCAGTTTTATATATATATATATATATATATCACATAATAGATGATAGATTTCATAGTCTGTTTCACTGGTAAACACAATTTCATAGAAAACATTTGGGAAAAGAGATAGACCTAGAAGATGTGTTTAGGCCATTGGAACAACCTAGAATAACCTTAGATTTTTTCTTGACCTTGGTATAAGAACAAAATCAACACAAGCACTCAGCCTACACAAGAGGACAGAAGGGAGTCACAATAATCATCTTTCGTTTGGTTTAGTTTTATTATTTTTTCCTTCCTTTTCTTTTTTATGAATTTTGAAACCATAACCACAGAGGTGATTGGAGAATCACAGCCCTCCTGAAGTGATATCCAAACAGAAAATTTTCCAATACATATCCTAAAATCACAGAGCATGTAATTCCACATTAACTCCAGGAAAGCAGTATCTTTGCTTAGGATATGGAAATTTGGAAGCTCATTGCTATAATCTGTGGTTATGATTTCAGGCTCCCCCACTGATGCCGGGAATCAAACCACAGGCTCCTAGCACTAGGAGTCTTTATTGTAATCCAATAAAACCTTAACAACCAGTCTTCTTTTTTGTGATAAATTAAGGGGCTCATTTGCTTTGAGGCAGCCGCTCTGCCCTAGAGTTTACCTCACTGTGGAAACAGTTAGAGAAACACTGACTTCAGGCAGGGTGAAGATGGCGGGGAAAAGAAGCCCAGATTCCCCACCTTGGTTTCATGGATTCAGAAATTTCAAAACAAATAAAAAATTTTGTTTCGAAAGAACTGATCTCTTAGGGTCAACCCCTGCTTGGGCTTTTTGACAATATTTTATAGACACTGACTTCATAACCTTGCACTGCAGTCACAGAATGTCTCCACAAAATCACACACATGATTTCTAGCTTGGGACAATGTGTAAAATCTACTTACTTTATATTAAAATATGATTTAATTTTATGGTTCATAATTAAAAATTTTATTCAGAAGCTCTAATTCTGCCCAAATTGCCCATTTTTACGTTCTGATTGTCATTTCTGTAAACTCACTTGTTACAGAATGACCTCCAGATCCAAAATAAACTTAAAACAAGAATTGTACTTATTTCACAACTGTGATTTCTTTATGAGTTCCATGGCCTGGGGACAGCAAACTACCACAATACCTATATGTGTGTTAAGAAAGGATTCCAGATTTCAGTCCAGAAAGACCCACAACGTTTAGACCCTGTACTAGACACATATTATCCTAAATAGTTCAAAATGAAAATATTTTCTTAAATTTAGTTTCATTCCTGACTCAACTATTAGTAAATTTTCCCTGAATTATAAAACAAAATATAAGAAAACAACTTCATATTTCTCAAATATCCCAAAACCAATAATCTTTGAAACTTAGAACATTTTAAAGTTTTGAAGTTTCTGCATTGTTTTATCAATTGCAAATTATACATATTCATTTCCTACCATGTTTATAACATCAGAATTCGATGTAGTAGAATGATTGCCAAACTAGAAATCCCAGGCCATATCCTAATTTCAACACAGGCAATTTCACAGTTTCATATCTTAAAAGAAAAAAAAATCCTGATAACTGATAAAAGTATTAATTAATATTAAATTGTGAATTTGAATTCTATAAAACATACCAAGTGAAATCATGGAGGAAATGGCTCATGGATGCTAGGTAATTTGTGAATACACCAATTCACAGTTAGATGACTCAGAGTCATTTGTAAATATTTATAATAATGGTAATAGCTAATCCTCACTCTCCCTGGTGCTGTTTTGTTCACAATGCTACACATACATTAATGTTTCCTATGAATCGCATTTTATTAACGTACTTCATTTTACAGATAAACATGCTGAGGCACGAAGGATAAAGTAATTGTTCAATATCATAAAGCTAGAAATTCACAGTGGATATCTGAATCCCAAATCCTTATCCTTGACCAATGTTCAATGCTTCCACATAAACGAGAACCAATGGGGAGCAGCAAATATTTGGATAAGTCACACTCAAAAATATTTCAACAATATGGTTTATTCTGCATGTAAACACTTAGATACTAGTATCTCTTTACAGCAACTCTCCAAAGTTAGCTTACATACCCTTTGGTTTCTATGAAACATATCGTTTCTTTCTATGCTAATGGTAGACCTTTTTTCAGTCGAAGTATTCACTGCAAAGAAAACCCATCTATAAAATATTTTTATCTCTTGTCAGGCAGTATGGTAGGTTGTCTGCAGATATGGTTCACCCAAATCATCATTGTCCTTTTGCCCATCCGCTCAGCACATCATCTCCTGCCCTAACTCTGGGTTTGGCAATATGACTTATAAAGGTTAGTGACATAATATTCATAGAAAATGTGAAAAATTGGACTCAATAAGTAACCACACACTGGGTCCTGACATCCTGCTGATCTTGAGAAACTGACTGATGAAAAAACCAATGGCCAAGTCTTCCCTGATACCTCAACTAAAATAAAACAAGACACTATCCCAGACCTAAAGAGGTCAACTCAACAACAACAACAACAACCCAGCCAACCCAGAAATTCTCAAAAGTTAATAATATTTTTTTTGTATTTCATTTTGGAGTGTTTCATTACACAGCATAATCTCATGGATACACATGCTATGCCAGGTCTTTAATAGACATCCCCTCCCTTAATCCCCACAACTATTCATGGTTAATGTAATGTGCTCAGGCTAATTCCAATATCACAAAATGTGTCCACGAGAAACTGTCAACCAAGTCCACTTGTATGGAAGCATAGAACTTAGTGTGATTAAAAATGTCAGATAGACTGTACTTAAAAATGACATTTGTCACTTGTGAGCTATACTGAGGTTAATACCAAAAAGGAAGTATGCAATATAGAGGTAATCTGTTCTATTTGTATGTTCCTCAGAATGCTAAAATGAGAGTAATAAATCGCGCTTTGCACAATTGCCAAAAACCCAACTTCCTGCATCTCATCTGTGTCTGATGTTTTGGCCCTGCTTGTAAATGATAGCAACATCAGCACACACATTTGGTTGCACTAAATATTGAACTTACATTCTGCATTCTGGTTATACAGACTGTTGGGTTCATTCTGGCATATTTATACGTGCGTGCATATAATAAAAAAGATTTTCTGAGAAATTGTGAAGGATAATCTATAGTAATAAATCCTATGAGGTTTGAGAGTTCACTGCAGACATTTAAAATAAATTAATTTTAACCAATTAAAAATAAATCTAAAAGTTTATCACATAGACTTTTTCTGAACATCCTTCAAAGGTACCAGTTGTCTAAAAGCAAAATTAACTCCTGGAGCAATGTTTTTATTAAAAAACTGAAATTAAAATGGAAAAGAAGTGGAATGGAAAGTAAAAGCCATAGGATACAGAAGAGGGAGACAAAAGAGTATGCAGGATGAAAGGGACAAAAAAGACACCTTAACCAGCATGGGACTCAAAGCTAGTCTCCATCTTCTGCGTTCACATATCATGAAAGGCCAGTGAGAAATTCAGCCCTTGGGAACTCATCCCAGTTGTACTGTACTTATTGGTAAGTAGAAAATTAAAACGTGCATTTTAAAACATAGATGTTCTTATACATGTACACCTTTACCATGTCCAGTTCATCATCAATATTACAATGTTTGATACATGGTAGTAAGACAAATAAAGAAGAAATGGATTTATTCAAGCCATAAAACACTTCAAAATTTTTATTGGTTTATGGTTGTTTACTTTCCAACATCAACTCCAAGAAGAAAGTCCCAAACATAATAGTGACGTTGTCTATTCCAAGGGGGTAACAGTCAAAGGTAATTGATGACTTTAGCCAGCAATTTCCCTTCTCCCTCCAAAGCACAGTAGATTTTGTAATTCCAGATGATCACTTTAAACACTTTAGCAGTCATGAGATTTCTCAGAAACTAGTAAATTGATCATTATTGGTGCTTCATCGGCAAATAAAACTGTTAAGGCATTAAATCAGAGCATAGTACTTTCATTTCTAGAATGTATTCAAAATTGTTAGCTATTCTCGCTCCCCTGGGGCTCTAATTTAATTAGCAGTTGACGCTTTGAGTTACTTCACTTTAAATAGGAATTATGTTTGGAAATAACAGCCCTTCTTGGTTTTATCAACTCATCAGTATTTCCTCATTTGAGATCTCACAACTTCCAGTTTATTCTACTTATAATTATTATCCTAATTATTCTATTCCAAACTTTTAAAAAATGTTTGGATGTACCTTGAGACCGTAATGTTAAGTGAAACAAATCAGATAAAGAAGCTTAGATATTTCATGGTTTCTCTTAAATGAAAAAGCCAAAGTATAAATAATACAGTAAAATATATGATAGTTAATAGGAAACAGCAAGATAAATATTTCACAAATGGGAAGGGGAACAAAAGATGGAGGAGATGGGGGAGAGTGGAATATAAAGAGAATTAAAATATTTTATGTATGTGTATCAGCTCCCCACAATGAATGATAATCATTATGTATTGCAAACATGTACTAATAAAAATAAAAATATTTTAAAATGTTTGCTAATGCTGTTAGTATTCAAAATGTATTATAGCACTTACCATGGCCATCTCATCCCATTTTGGTTTGCCTTCTCTTTTGGAAGCGTAATTGTTCAATGATACCCATATGTTTGTGCAGTCATAAAAATCAAGTGATTCTTCAGAACTCATTTTGAAAATTAGCTTTTACTCTTTTCACTCTACTCTCATCCTTCATAAACAGCTGCTTTCCACTCTCTTTGATGTTTCTTTTGGCACTGACTTTCCAATATCCAAGTAACAATACTATTTGTTGTTTTTTTATTTTAATTTTAAACTTTTACCTATTGGCTAACCCAGTGGACTTAACTCTTCCACCACCTTCACCCCCAGTGACTCCTCACCACACATTTGGATCCTTTTTGCATTTTCCCAAAAACAAAACATATCAAATAGTTAGATCACTACCTAGCCATGATATTATTATTACTATGTAAATATCCTTTGCAAATGGGCTATGTCACGTAGTCCAAATATATTCTTTTCTAACTCTTACCGTGGAGTCAATGTTTGATTTATTTTTCCTAATGTTACTTATTTTTATATTATCCACCCCAGCTTCAGATCCAAATTCCTTAAAAAATTGTTTATTCTGCTATATTTCAGGTATTCTATTATTTTCAGCCTCTTAGAGATGCTTTGTGGTATTTTATGATCGTATCTTTTTTTGACCGTCTTCCTGGATATTCCATTCACCTCCTCTGTGTTGCATGCTTTATATCCTCTGTATTTGTTTACTCTTTGGTTTTGTTGGAGCACATGCTTCAGTAGCTCCAAAACATAAATAAATATAAGATAAACTGATTGATATCTGTTTATCACATTTCATTCACGGGTTGACCCAACATAGAATTCTAGGTGGAAAGTCATTGCCTCTGAGAAACTTAAAGACATTATTCTATTTTCTCCTGGCTTCTACTACAGTTTGTGGAATCTCAAAGTCTTTTTTTCAAGCACTTGGCCACATAGTCTCATCATTCATCAGGCATCTGTTGAACTCATGTCTTTCTCTCATCCCCACAACAACTGCTCTATCCAAGTTACTATCTCTTCTCCATAGTGCCATGAGAGTTTTGTGGCTGGTCTTGCTGCCTCCAGTCTTTCCTTCTTCAATCACTTTGCCTTTCGAAACACAGATCTCATCGTGCTAATATCCAATTTAAAATCCACAAGTTGACTGCTTATGCTTTAGAATGGCAGGCCAAATCTTCCCACCAGCCCTAACTGGTCTTTACATCACACCTTCGACTATCCATCATCAGCTCACCCCTAACCACAGTGAAGAACACATTTTTCATTTACATCAATTCCATATGGTTTCCTACCTTGGAAACTCTTCCAAGGAAGCCTATCTGCTTGACTTTCCTAACTGGCATCCATAAGGACAACATTCTAAGTATTTTTAAGGACTCTTTCCAACAGAAAGCAACAATGTACAAAGAAGAAGACTTAGGAAGCCCAGCTCCAATTCCAACTATCTGGGGACTATGAGGTAATTAAATAATGTCTCTTAATTAGTTTTCTCATATATAAACTAGTATTAATAATACCTTCTTGACATTATTGCTAGGAGATTGGGTAAAATGATGACCATAAATGAATTAGCATGATGAGAGACTCTGCACAAATAAAAAATGATGTCACTGTCATATATACAATAGTACCTCTTATCTATAGAAAATTTAATTTCCCTCATACTTATTCCCACTGGCAATTATCTTCAATGTCTTCAACTTTTTCTGCTGCAAATTATATATATGCTCTCCTACTTCAGACACAAAGAAACTCCTTCCTCTCTTTCATGGTTTCCAGTTGCCAGGTGAATAAAATCTAGGTTCTCTAACACAGCTTGTAAGCACCCTGAAAACCAGTATTTTCGTACCTTCTCCATGTTGTCTCTTCTTGTTCTTTTAACTTTACATCCATACTCTT
>RJWM01011730.1:0-58977 GCA_004363535.1 Dasyprocta punctata | reverse complement strand
TTTTTCTAAAAGGGCCGGAGAATATATATTTCAGGCTTGCATGCCATATAGTTTGTATGACAACTGTGATGGTTTATATCTAGATGTCCTCTCCAAGCCTCATGCACTCATAGGTGGGGCTTTTGGATTTCTGGACTCCAGAACAGTGAAAGAAGAAGATTCTGTTGTTTTAAGCCATGTGGTTTGCGGTACTTTGTACACTATCCCTCGGCAATAAATGAGTTCTTTTACCCACATTCTGCTTACTCTGTTAAACCCAGAGTAGTGGTTTTAAAATAAGTTTAAAGGTAGGTTTTAAAGTGGGTTTTACACACGCCTTGCTGTTAGGAAGTGGGGTCTGGTTGGAGGCGGTGGGTTGCTGTGGGGTGGACTGGGAGGAACTATATCCCCTCTGCTCCCCTCTTGATTCTCTGCTTTCTGTCTGCCATGGCCCTGAGCCAGGCTGTCCTGCTTTGGACTCAGACAACTATGGACTAAAACCTCTACAAACTGTGTGCCAAAATAAACCTCCTCTTCCTTAAGTTGTGGGTGTGAGGTATTTTGTTCCAGCAATGAAGGAAGTGACTAAGACAACAACTACTCAACTCAGTTACTGTAGTGTAAGAACAGCCATCTACAATACAGAAACAAATAGACAAGGCCTACATATTCCAACAAAACTTTGTTATAAAATAGGCAGCCCACCTAACTCCTGACCTGGCCTCTGAAGCCATGCACTCTCATTTCTTTCTTCTTTTTGCTAGAAGCGGGTCATTAGGTCTAGCCTATCTTCAAGTGGAGGGGAATTGGTCTCTGCCTCTTGAAGGGAGTAACAGAAAAATGTGTAAACCTGCCTTAAAATCACTGCTATGAGCTTAACACAGTAAGTAGAATGTGGGTAAAAGAATGCATGCATTTCTACCATAGTGTAACAAATTACCACAAACCAGTGGCTTTAAGCAACAGAATCTTTTCTTCTTTCAGTTCTGGAGTCCAAAGTCTAAAATCAAGGTGCCAGCAGGCCCATGCCCCTGCCTCTGAAGGCTCTAGGAAGAATCCATCCTTGACTCTTCCTACCTTCCACTGGCCTCTAGAAATCCCTGTGTGCCTGGCCTGTGGCTGCCTCACTCCAGTCTCTACCTCTGTCCTCACATGACCCTCTTCCCCAGGCTTATCGCTGTGTATCTTCTTATTACCCCCTCTTTCTTGAATTTTTGGGGTAATTTACACATACGAAATGTATGATCGCAAGTATTTCCATCGATTACTAAAATGCTTTGCATAGTTTCAGCTTTCATGTTGATTATTATTTTATTTTATTTTTATTATTTTAGGGGTGTGTGTGTGTGTGTGTGTGCACGTGTGTGTTTGCTCTAAAGCAAAGGTAAGCAAGAAGATATGGACTACAGATGGACCAAATTCAGCTGACTGCTTGTTTTTATAAATAGTACTTTATTAGAACACAGCCCTTCTCATGCATTTATGTGTTGTTGAAGGCTGCTTCTGTGCAGTTAAGTAGTTGCAGCAGAGGTCATATGGCCCACATAGCCTAGAGAATTCACTGTTAGGTCCTTTATAGAGAAAGTTGCTAATGCCTGCTCTAAAGCAGTGGTTCTTCTATTTTATTATGCGTCGGAATCACAAAAATAGATTACTATGCCATATCTCCAGTTTCTGATTCGCTTAGATATTGGATGGAACCCAAGAATTTTACCTCTAATAAACAAGATCTTAAGTAATGCCTATGCTGCTTGCTGGTATACTCTGAGAACCACTATTTT
This sequence comes from Dasyprocta punctata, assembly GCA_004363535.1. Classification (NCBI taxonomy): domain Eukaryota; kingdom Metazoa; phylum Chordata; class Mammalia; order Rodentia; family Dasyproctidae; genus Dasyprocta; species Dasyprocta punctata. Next base: position 57,217 of record RJWM01011730.1, on the reverse strand, counting down.
AGACTTAATAATTTAACTTTATTACAATCTATCTCATAGGTTATATACCACTTCAATTCTGTCTTTTTATGCTCTGTTGTATATATTTTACTTCTACCCTACTATATGTTGTTATTATTTTTGCTTTAAATAATTCAGAATCTTTCTGGGGTTTTTTTTGTAAATTTTTTAAAATTTTATTTTAAAGAGAAAAACAGATAAACAAATAATGAAAATGAGTTTCAAAATAGGGTAGTAGGATAGTTACAATACTTGATACATTGTGTATTGGTGTCTTGTAGTAGTTATTCAGAGTACAGGACATAGGCATGATATCTTGTCTAAACAATATTACCACCAAACATTCTTTTCAAGGAACAAACAGAAACTAGCTGTGTAACTACCTTAACTACCTTGCACATACATATATTTTTTCCTTTTACCCATTCTTCCTTTCCCCATCACAGTCTGTCTTTTCTTTTGAACAGTTTCTTCCCAAATCACAATACTGGTTATTTTGTAAATTAATATGTAATAAATTTGGCTTTTTATGGTGTTCTAGAGTTTTAACTTATATATAGACTTTTATAACTGACATTACAATAACTCCTTAAGTTAAAAGATCTAGTAGAAAAAAATGAACAGGAAACTTGACCATAGAGACGGAAAGTATAAAAAAGAATCAAGGAGAAACACTAGCAAAAAATTAAATATCAAAATTGAAGAATTAGTTTCATAGGCATAAGGATAATGTTATAAAATGAAGGTAACTTCTGTACTGAGTTACAAGATTTTCATCTTCTCTGTTTTCTTGTTTGTTTTGGTTGTTTGTCATTTTGGGTTGTTTGTTAGTTTGTTTGGTAGCACTGGGGTTTGAAGCCAGGGCCTTCACAATGAGCTATATACTCAGCGTCCACCCGATCCTTTGCTTTAAATTTTTAAATTTTGAAACAAGGCCTCATTAAGTCACTAGTTCCCAAGGCTGGGCCTGAAATCTTCCTGATTCAGCCTCTCAGAGTACTGGAATTACAGGCATGAACCACCACGATCAACTGCACATGTCGGTGATTTCCAATTTGCTACTTATCGCTTCTAATGTGCTTCCTGCATTTCTTTTTCTTTGTGCTGGTGACTGAACCCAGGGCCTCAGGCATGCTAAGTGTGTGCTCTACCACTGAGCTGCATCACAACCCCACCTTTTGTATTCCCAAAGTATGTTGTTTAAATGCTCATTTTGAACCTTTCAACCTGGCAAAATTATTATATTTTTGCAGTTTCTCAAAGCAGCCAGAAAACCTACCTGTTATCCATGTGTATTCCTATGAACCTTAATTTTAGTTTGTTTTCTGTTTGTTTGTTTTTGGTACTGAAAATCAAACTCAGGACCTCATACTTGCCAGGTAGGCACTGTGCCACTGAGCTATATTCCCAGCCCCCTATGAATCTAATTATCTGAAGATTTTCCAGGTAACAAATTACACATGCAATGTTTTTTGAATTTGTTAATTAATGACTTTTATAGTCTTTCCTTGATGAGTTTATTCCCTAGTTTGTGATTCCCTAATTATTTTAAGGAAGTTGAGTGAGAAAGTTTCCAAGATGTACGGTAGTAATTGTGTGCCCCCCACTCCTACCATATTATTAATTCTGAAAGATGGAAGAACAATAGGAAGATAGCCCGGGGGCGGGGGGGGGCTTTGGGTCTCTGACTTTCCATCTGGATTACAATTAAGAATCAGGTTAAAGAAAAAAAAGAGAGAGAAATCAGTTTTTAGGTCCAGGTTGATAAGCATTAGAGTAATACAAGCATCTTCCTTTCCATTTGACTGCTTAAAACTCTTGTATCCTTTTCTGATACTTCTCATCCTTTTTACTGGTCATCTAACCTTAATAGAGACCAAAAACTGCTTTTTTTTTTTTTTTTGGTCTTTTTGAGACAGCATCCTGCTATGCAGTTCAGATGGCCTTGAGCTCACCTGGTAGCCCAGGCTGGTCTTGAACTTGCTAGGATCCTCCTGTCTCAGCTTCCTGAAAGCTGGGATTATAGCCATGCACCACCATGCCAGGCCTGCTTTTCAAATTCTGATGTGAAATTCTTTTCATCATGTGTGTTACCATCCTGACTCAACTTACTTGCCTAAGTACTCTCCTGCCCATTCTTCAATAGTGTCATAAAGCACTGAGCAGGGTTGTTTACTTTGTTGCGTGTATTAAGAAGTAGGGAAAAGGTTGGTCAGTACTTTCCAGGTGTTCCAGAATTATCTTTGATGTTTGTGAAATGACCCACACAGATTGCTTCTGCTGAGTTTGTACTACAATGTATTATGACATGAATTTTACCAGGATTGATCACATCATTCTGCTATGGAAACTGATACACATCTCACAACATAGCACTCAAGATTCAGTCTTTAATACCTGGGTGTGGTGGCACACACTTACAATCCCAGAACTTTGGGAGCCTGGGGCAGGAGGATCACAAGTTTGAGTCCAGCCTGGACAATTTATAGTGGCTTAGCAAGACCCTGTCTCCATATAAAAAACAGGAAAATAAAAAGGACTGAGGATGCAGATCATGAATTCAACACCTAGTACAAAAATTTTTTATTCTGTAATGATCAAAGTAGTGTATTACCTGGTTACAATAACATTGGTTGATCTCTGAGGAATGCAGTGAGACATTATTATTTCATTCACTAAACTGAGGAAGCTGGGACACAGACAGATGATTAAAAGAGAACTCAGCCAGCATGGTGGTACGCTCCTGTAATCTCTGGGTTCAGGGAGGCAGAGGCAGAAGGATTGCAAATTCAAGCGCAGTCTGGGCAATTTAGCAGTTTATAGAGATCCTGTCTCAAAGTAAAAAAAAATAAATAAATAAAAATAAAAACAAAAAAGGACTGGGCATGTAGCTCAGTGTGAAGGCCCTGGGTTCAATTCCCAGCATTGAGAAAGAAAGAGAGACAGAGAGAGAGAGACAGAGAGAGAGACAGAGACAGAGATAGAGAGAGTGAGCCAAGAAAGTATTTATTAGAGAGAGAAACTCCCAAGAAAGTATTTATTACAGAGCCTGAGTGCATATTGTATATATACATACACATATGTAAAAATATACTTTTTTGGCAATAGGGGAAAAGGCAACAGTTTTTTTATTTAAAAGAATATATTTTACTATCAAAAAGAAAATTAGGGGACCAAGAGATGGATGGGGAGAGAGGAAAGGGAAAGGGAATGAAAGTAATAACTTGGATGTATTACATACATGTACCAACTTTCCACAAGGAAAGTACCCATTATGTACGCAAATGTGTACCAATAAAACAATTAGTGGTAAATTTAATACTAAAGGCTCCTAAGTTCTTGTCTCACACGGTCTCCAGTGAGCTCTAGTCCAGTGATGATGAGCCTTTTAGAGTTTCACGATAACAAGCTGCCCGCTGTGGCAAGGGCACCCTAGGCTCACTGCCACTGTGAGTCCATTCAGATGACACAGATGACGTCCCGGATCTGGCTATTAGCTTTCCATGACTAGGAGAGGCATCTATTACAGTGGTTCAGTTTTAAGATCCAACCCAGGAATATTATACGGGAACATTCTTTTCTTTCTACATTCCTTGTGGCGCTACTTGTCACTGTGGTTTCTTTCTAGGATCTCTTTCCCTGAACGAGACGAGCCTTATACCCAATTTTGGTTAAGCGTGGCTCCAGTTTCCTCCTACCTTCTCCTCTGGTTCCTCTTACTTCTTTTGTGACAACTCATATTCCATAAAACTTCAGATCAACAACAACAGCAGGCAGAGGATGCTGATGAGGTCGGGGAAGTATGAGTCAGAAACCAGGCGTGCCACAGAAACTAAGAAGGTGCAAGCAGGCCGAAGGCCTTTAAGCAACTAGGAACTTAAAGAATTGCGGGAGTTGAACAAGCAGTCAAGGAAAAGCAAGAGGTCAACAAACTGGAGTTTAATCAACAGTGAGAGAGCAGGGTGGGTTTGGTGGAACAAGGACATGAAACCAACAGCCAGGGAAACGCAAAACACTTGGCATCTTTAGTCAGTTACCCCTAGCTCCTCTTGCCATGGTGCATTCTAGTCTAATGTGACCCTGGCCAAAAATCCCATCGATATTAACAACCGTAACAGCTAACTGGCTGACCAGTGAGTATGGGATGGGATCTTTTAGGCTTGAGCATTTTCATTTGTTGAAAGGGAATGAATCCAATTACATTAACTTGCACCAAAAAAGAAAGTAACTGATCATTAACTTAATATAGCTCTCAAAAAGAGTAATGTTTTCGGAGTGAGCCAAAGCAACACTTCTCCGAGTATATTCCATTCACTCTCTGCTGTTTAGTTCAGTGTTTCAGATGAAAAAAAGAATTCTGAGGTCACTTCGGGAGATGCTACATGACACTACTATTGGAAACAGTAACATGTTGAAGGTTCTGAGAAATCTTGTAATAAGTACAGAAGCTCATTTAGTTTTATAGTTAGTGCTTTTAGCATCTTCCTTAAGAAACTCTCAAGATTGCAAAGATGTTTTCCCCTGTTCCCTCATCCTGGTTCTTAGTTTTATGTTCAGCTCTAGGATCCATAACTATTTTTGTGACTGCAGTTATCTCCTACCACCCATAAAAAAAAAAAATCTAAGTTTTGGAACCTGTTAAAAAGACTATACTTAGCTGGGCGTAGTGGCGCATACCTTTAATCCCAGCACTCGGGAGGCTGAGGTAGGAGGAGCGTTGTGAGTTCAAGGCCGGCTTGGGCTACAACGCGAGTGCAAGGCCGGCCTGAGCTACATAGTGCGACCCTGCCTCAAAAAAACTAGGGCTGGGAGTTTGGCTCAGGGGCCTAAGCGCCTGTCTGGCAGGTGTGAGGCTGTGAGTTCGATCCCTGGTGTGACTATACTTTTCTCACTGAACTGACTTGCCACCTTGATCCAAAAATCAATGGCCATATACGTGTGTATCTATTTCTATTTACACTACTCTGTCCCATTGGTATCAGTCTATACACAGAATACCACATTGGTTAACTGAAGCTTTACAGTTTAGTCTTGAAATCATGTGTTATAAATCATCTGCTTTGTTGTTCCTTTTAGATATTTTTTAGCTATTCTAACTCCCACTAGGATTTTGATCGTTTGTGCTATATGCCCATTTATTTAAAGGAAATTTGCATCTTCACAATTTTGAGTTTTATAGTCCATGATCATGATATATATACATATATATATATATATATATATATATATATTTCTGCTTTAATGACTGGGTTCCATTCCTATGACTAAATTGTTAAGTGAATTGGTTGCTAAATGAGGACTTGTACACAGTATGTACACTACCACATTCCAAACAAAAACATGGTCAAAAGAAGTTCCAACTTGACAACCTTGTTCTTATTTGCATAACTCTTACATGAAGCACTGTAATGTGTAATAGTACTGTAATATATAAAGCTATAGTACAGTAGTGTACAATACAATCAGCAAAAATTCCAGTACCATACTATAGAAGAAGCCACCATAAGGCCAGAGTGGTGCTCGCATTCCTGCATTGTAAGACCGAATGCAGGTTGTAAGTCCCAGGGCAGGTTGCAAGTCTAGTGTGCCTGGGGGCCAAACATGTTCTAGCCTCTTAAACAAATGCTGCTGGAAAAACTGGCTTTCCACATGTCAAAGACTAAAACTAGGCCTATGTCTATCACCATGCACTAAACTAAAGTCAAAATGGATCAAAGATCTAAATACTAAAGCAGAAACCCTAAATCTACTGGAAGAGAAAGCATGTAGAAATCTTGAAGACATAGGTATAGGCAGAGTTTTCATTAACAAAACCCAGATTGCATGGGAAATACTATGAAGAATCGACAACTGGGATCGCATCTTATTAAAAAGCTTTTGCACAAAAAGAAATCACCAATAGAGTGAAAAGAAAATCCACAGATGGGGAAAAAATTTTGGCCAATTGTCCCTCACACAAAGGATTTCTAGCTAGAACATATAAAGAACTGAAAAAAAATCAGACCCACCAAATTCAAAGACCCAATCCAAAAATGGGCATTTGAGATGAATACACACTTCTTAGATGAAGAAATACAAATGGCAAACAAATATATGAAAAAATGTTCAACACCATTGGTCCTTTGAGAAATGCAAATTAAAACAACACTGAGATTCCACCTCACTCCAGAAAGAATGACTATCATCAAGAAATCAACCCAGCACTCGGGAGGCTGAGGTAGGCGGAGCGTTGTGGGTTCGAGGCCGGCTTGGGCTACAACGCGAGCGCAAGGCCAGCCTGAGCTACATAGTGCGACCCTGCCTCAAAAAACCAGGGCCGGGAGTTTGGCTCAGTGCCTTAAGCGCCTGCCCTGGCAGGCGCGAGGTTGTGAGTTCAATCCTCGGTGCGGCAAAAAAAAAAAAAAAGAAAGAAAAAAAGAAATCAACCACTAACAAATGCTGGAGGGGCTGTGAGGAAAAAGGAACTCTTCTCCATTGTTGGTGGGAATGTAGACTGGTGCAACCACTGTGGAAATCAGTATGGAAATTCCTCAAAAAACTAAGATTAGAGGTCCCATTTGACCCAGCTATTCCCCTTCTGGGTATCTTCCTGGAAGACTTAAAAACATCGTACCATAGCATATATGTGCATCCATGTTATAGCAGCACAGTTTGTAATAGCTAAATCTTGGAAACAACTAAATGCCCATCAATCAAGGAATGGATAAAAAAGATGTGGTCTTTTTATACAATGGAGTACTACTCAGTCAAAAAGAAGGATAAACTTGAGACATTTATAGGTAAATGGAAGCAACCTGAGACCATACTCATAAGTGAAATAAATCAGACCCACATATGTAAACATCATATTATCTTCCTGGTGTGAGAAACTGAAAGAGTAAACAAGGACCAAAATGTAAATAGATACTGTGAAGTGGGAAGAAATTGTTCGAAAGGAAAGAGGGACTAGAGTGGGGGAAAAGGAAAAGGAAAAGAAAAAAAAAACACAAGGTAGTTATACTACTAGTTTCTCTTAGTTCATTGAAAAGAAACGCTTGTCCTAATATTGTTTGGAGAACTTTTTATGCCCATATCTTGTACTCTGAGTAACTATTTTGAAGTTAATATGCAATGTGTTAACTATTGTTATTCTCCTGTTATTTTATTATGAAATTTTAATTTTTTTCCATAAAATAAAACAAACAAAAAACAGCATGCCTGGTGGTAATTCTGAACAGTCATTAAATGTGTAGGTCATTGAACGAGGAATATCTGTATATAATTTTTGACATATATGTGCTTGCCATATATATATATATATATATATATATATATACATATATGTGTTATATATGTACTTTTTATTTCAGACTTCTTAAAATTCTTAGCAATATTTTATAGTTTTCAGTACCATAAAGAAGTTTTGTGCTCTTGCTGAGGATTTATTTTTATGCATTGTTATATTTTTTGATGATATTTTTACTTATTTTCTAATGTCTTAGTTATGCTAATTATTTCTAATGACCACATTGACTGTAAACTGTGACTCCGTAAAATTCATTAGTTAGTTCAAATAGTTTTCAAACTGGTTCTATAGGTTTTTTGAGTGTATACATCATGTCATGTATGAATAATGACCATTTTATTCTCTCCTGAAATGCAGGCCTTTACTTATTTTTGCCTTGGCCCTATCCTAAGCATTTAATACGCATTATCTCGTTTATTCGTTGTAATAAACCAGTGCTATCCCCATGTAATCCATGCTTTTTTGTGGATCCCAGATGTCCCCCAGAGGGCCATGTGCTGCAGACTTCTGGCCTGGCATGATTGGGAAGTGTTGGAAACTTATTAAGAGGTAGGGCCCAGTGGAGGTTTTCTGGTCCCTGGGGCCCACCCCTGAAGAAGGGCCCTGGTCTCTTCCTCTCTCTTTTCACATCTGGGCCACGAAGGGAATGATTTTGCTTCACCAAACGCACCTGCCATGATGAGCTGCACCTCCCACCCTAGGACAGTGTTGTAAAAGTAATGGGTTTGCCTGATCATGGGCATGAAACTTCCAAAACTGAACAAAAGAAACCCTTCCACTCTGTAAGCTGACCGGGATACTGTATTTTATTATAGTAGTAGAAAGATGGCTAACATAGCACACAAGAGCCTCAAAAAGTGTCCACAAGTACTAAGGCGTGAGGGACTGCAGGCACAGGGAGTGGGGAGTGGCTCTCTGATGGGGACAGTTTCAGTTTTGTACCATGGTGAGGTTCTGGAGCTCTGTTACACAACCGTGTGAATACACAACACTTAAAAGTGGCTAGATTGCTAGCCGGGCGTGGTGGCGCACGCCTTTAATCCCAGCACTCGGGAGGCTGAGGTAGGCGGAGCGTTGTGAGTTCGAGGCCGGCCTGGGCTACAAAGCGAGCGCAAGGCCGACCTGAGCTACACAATGCGACCCTGCCTCAAAAAAAAAAAAAAAAAACCAGGGCTGGGAGTTTGGCTCAGTGGCTTAAGCGCCTGTCTGGCAGGTGCGAGGTTGTGAGTTCAATCCCCAGTACCGCCAAGAAAAAAAAAAAAAAAAAAAAAAAGTGGCTAGATTGGAAAATTTTGTGCTGTTCTAAAATCATAATTAAAAGCAAAAAATATTTTTAGAAACATTAACAGAAAATCTATTGTAAATTTTAAAACCAAAACTAGAACAACTACGCTGAAACCATTTTTTAAACCTATCAGATTGGCAAAACTCCAAAGCTCTGATTACACTCTCAGTTGGCAGGGATATGAGAACAGTACTCTCACACATTTCCAAGGGAATATACAATGATACAGACCCTCTGGAAGGTAGTATCTGTGGCACCTTTGATCTAGTAATTCTACAACAGGGAATTTAATGATATACACACACCGTATGTGTGTGTGGAATGATGTATTCACAAGGTTATGAACTTCAACATTGTTTACAATAGGAGGACACTGGAAACAAACAAATACGTATTGCTAGGTGACTGGTTAAGTAAATTATAGTATGGCCATACAATGCTATAGTATGCACCTATTTAAAAACAAGGAAGCTCTGTATGCACTCAAAAGGAAAGATATGCAATAGTTATTACAAATGAAATTCGAAACTGTGTAAAATATTACATGTAAAAAGGAGAGAAATAATCTATTACACTTTTTTATTGCACATACATTAAGAAGTTCTGGAAGCAAACATAGAAAAATAATAGCAATGATCTGGGGACCCTAAATGGGAAATGGATGGGGAGGGAACTAGCTAGGGTGGGAAGAAGATTCCTATACTTACAAATAAATTTTAATGACACCAGTGATATCAATCTATTCATATAACCATTTACCAAGTGTCTATTATATGTCAATGGGGCACTGGCAAAACAGCACTGAATCAGACAAGTCTTTACCCTCTTAGAACTCATATTCTAGGGGAAAAGACCAAATCTGTGTGTGCATGTGTGTATGTGTGTATGTGTGTGCACTCTATATACATTTTTAAAATTATAAAATAAGTTTAATAGTGCCAGAGAGCTATTTTTCAAAAAAGTTAATCAGGATAAAAAGGAAGAAGGAGGAACATGGTGGAAGAGGACGGTGGTGCTCCTCTGGCTGGAGTGGTCTGGGAAGCCTCCCTGAGGAGGAGGCATTTGAGTAGGTAGCTGAATGACTGCAGCGAGAAACCACCAGGAGAAAGAGCTTTCTAGGGAACAAAGGCCTAAGGCAGGAACGAGAGTGATGCGTTCAAGAAACAGCCAAACTACCTGTACAGCGGGAGCAGAGGGAGGGCGGGAGGCAGAGAAGCAACGCTGTGTGACCGGCGCCGCAGCCAGATGGAACGGGCTCCAGGGGACGGGGCAGTGATCCGGATGGTATAGGCAGCTACCAGGGGTTTAAAGGTTCCCAAAGGGGCCCGGCTGAGATCCAGCCAGTGTATACCTGTGTGGCCTCCAGGTGGTTAAAGACTGAGCTATTTCAAATCTAGTCGGGAAACAGCTGCTTTCCTGGGAACAGTGTCACCTGCCACACTGGCTTCTTTCCCAAAGCCCCCACTCCCTCCTCCGCTTGCCTGGTGAACCCACAACTAAACACCATAAGTAACTTGGTGCGGGAGAGGCTTGGGGAAGCTAAGCAGCTCAGGAGCCTAGAATCACTGAAGTCCAGCAAGCGGTAGGGTGAGTGAAGGCCGTCCCTCCAGGACAGTCCTAGCGGCCGCTCGGAACAGTGTGTCCTGGGCTTCCATCCCAAGAGGCAGCTGGGGCCCAGCACTGTCGCCTGCTTTCCCACTCCTGAGAGCAGGGACAAGAAGCAGGCAGGAGTCACAGACTGAATGTCCCCAAGCTAGGGGCCAAGGTGAAGGCAGAAGAAGGGGGAAGCTCAGTGAACTTCTACGTAAACTCTTTCCAGCAGTTTTGAAGTGATCTGAAGGGCTACAGGCCAAAGCCGACCCTCAGCACTTTTATATAATATATTTACTACATCAAACTTTGTTTGCATATTCAAAGCTGTAAAATTGTCAGGTACCAGGAGGTTTTATTCTCCCCCCCCACCCCATACATTGCTAAAAGGAAAACAAAATATCAATTTTGGCAAAACATCAAATGTGACCTTAACATTCCCATAGCTGCACTTCACAAAGTCAATATGTTTACGTAACAATGAGTAGTTCCTGGAACCCAAAATTCAAATTAGAACAAGAACAGCTAAAACATGACAACTCTAATTTCATATATGCAACTTATTTTATATACTACAGTGCTGGAAATTTCATTTGGTAAATCAACACAGATGTCAAAATCTTAAAAAAATTATGATTTCTCCAAAGTAGCATGACATTTCTCAGGCTGCTCACCACTTCCCCCACATTCACCAAGTGCTTCCTCTTTGAAAATACATTCTGCTGCTCTGAAATCTAGGATCCCAATACTGCATGACATTTTAACTTCTACTTCATTCTCATTCATTTAATTTCTTTAAACCTAAAAATCACCAGTTTAATTATATATCACGGTAGTATTTGCTAACACGAATTTGTAACATGAACCTAACCTAAAGGAAAAGTAACTGGAAGGAACGTGGGAGAAATCTAAGCACTGTTTAGAAGTAATAGATCTCAGGGCAGCAGATAAATATTTACTCACTTTTGCTTGCTGACTGTAAACACCCCAAGACATTAGAAACTGTTTTATGCAAGCAGGAGCTATTGAAAAGTTGAAAAGATTCACATAGCTTTCCTTTTCCTTTTTAAAAATAAAATGACCTGTGAAATGGTGAAACTTTAAGTAGATCTAGTATACAACATTAAAAGTCAAACAGGAACTCGATTTAATCTTATGGGAGCTACTCTTACAATCGTTTTTATATTAAAAAGTCATAATAGATTAAAAAAATAAAAAGTACTTACACCAAGCTGAAGTCTAGACAGACAGCATGAAACTAGCAGCAGCCACCGATTCCCTCACAGACTAAACTTTGTCCCCTTCCTGGCTCTTTCTGGATCAGGTTCGCACTGATACACATTTACTGGCCTTGGAAGCCACCACCCAATAGCAAGGTGGGAGGGTTTGTTCATTCAGCTCCCGGTCCATAGTCACTTATCAGCAGCTTCTCCAAGGCTGAGTTGAATGTGTTTGAAGAGACGAATGTAAGGATGATTACAGGGAAAGCCTGAAAAAAAATCTCATAATCTCTGATGGCTGGGTTTTGGTTTCAGAGGGGATTTCCCACTCCAATATGTTCCTAAGATTAAAAAAAAAATCCTTTGAACTTCAAATATCTTGCTTTCTTCCTTTATGGATGTTTCCCTTCCTCCTCTAAACCTATATATTGTGTAATAATGACAGACAGGGGTCCGAAAGTTTTTCTATGGTATTCTTTATTGCCTTCATATCATTCTCCCTATTTCACTAGTGAGAGAAACAATGCAGAGTTCTTGGTAAACTTAGTGCTTTCTTTCAAACCACCTGCCGATTTAATGTAGAAGTGAGAACTTCAATCCCCAATTCTGTTCTTTGCCAGATAAAATGTTATGTTGCTTTACCCTCTTCCACTTCACTGAGCTTCCCTTCCTGAGCTACTGTAAGTCTGCATTTTGTACCACTGGCCTTTGAAGCAGCGACTGTTTATGATGTACTTAGTGTTATAATCACTGTGCAAATGTTATCTTCTACTTGCCCAGGCAATACACTTTGGGATCATCTTAAAATCTTCTTATTCCAATTCTCTGTATGCAATTTGTTTTTTTTTTTCTTTTTTTTTTTTGCGGCACTGGGAATTGAACTCACAACCTTGCGCTTGCCAGGGCAGGCGCTTAAGCCACTGAACCAAACTCCCCAGCCCTGGTTTTTTGAGGCAGGGTCGCACTATGTAGCTCAGGCTGGCCTTGCGCTCGCGTTGTAGCCCAAGCCGGCCTCGAACTCACAACGCTCCACCTACCTCAGCCTCCCGAGTGCTTGGATTAAAGGCGTGCGCCACCACGCCCGGCTTCTGTATGCAATTTGACTCCTTCACTATCCTCTTGATCTGCTGCAGAGAGCATTGTGATAGGCAGAATAACCCCCCCACACACACACATACAAAGATGTCCACCTCCTAATCATCAGGACTTGTCAATATATGACATTACGTGGCCAAAGGGATTTCATGGATTTGATCAAGGTTAAGAACCCTGAGATGAGGAGATTATCCTGATGGGCCCAATCTAATCACATGAACCTCTAAAGGTGGTGAACTTTCCCCAACTGTGGTCAGAGAGCTGTGAGATGTGGTCTCAGCCAGCTTCTACTGGCCTTGAAGACAAAGCTAGAAAAGGCAAGAGATGGGTTTTGGAACACAGCTTTGATGACACCTTGATGTTAGCCAAGTGAAACTCATATTGGACTTTTGACCTACACAACAGTAAGATAATACATTTGTAGGTTTTCTGTTTTGCTTTTTGCAGTACTGAGGATTGAACCCAGGGACTGAGTTACATCCGCAGCTCGTTTTTACTTTTATTTATTTATTTATTTATGCAAACTCAAAATTGTTACCATAACATATCTTGCTATTTTGCAAGAGCTGCTCCTGCCATCGAATTTGACATAATCAAAACAAAAGAGAATAAAACCTAACCCAACAAAACAATTGAAACAATATAGAACTTTCAAAACAAGGGAATCAACATGGCTGCAACCCTGAGAAGGAGATCCCCACTAGATGTCACACTGTGCACCACTATCCTCTGAACCTATCATCAGATCATTAGCCCTAGATCTGCAATGTTAGTGAAACAACAAAGTACCACAGGCATCCAATTGCATTTCACCTCCACAGCTATCATAACAGCCTGTGTTTCTCTGGATAAGCTGGTGGCTTATTCAGGGTGGGGGTGGGGGAGACTGGTACTTCTTGTTTGCCGGCCTGCATGCAGGAAGGGGCTGGGGTATGGCTGTTCTAGTCCAGCTGTGGCCCACACATGGCGCTGGTTCCCAGACTGGGCTTGCTTGCTGGTGTGGCCTTGTTCTCTCTGCCCCTAGTCCGCGAATGGTGCTGACTCACAGGGAGAGGCTGGGGTCTAGCTGTTCCAGACTGGCAGCAGCCCATGCATGGTGCTGGTTCCCATACTGGGCTTGTTTGCTGGTGCGGCCTTGTTCTTCTCTCTACCCCTGGTCCACGAATGGCCCTTTTTTTATGTTTTATTTCAAGACAGTAACTTACTAAATTGCCCTGGGAGAGCTGGGCATCATGGTGCACATCAGTAATCCCAACACTCAGGAGGCTGAGGCAGGAGGATTACCAGAAGTTCGAGACCAGCCTGGGGTCTATAGTGAGCTCAAGGCCAGCCTGGACTACATAGTGAGACCCTATCTCAAAAAAACCAAAAACAAGGCCAAGTTGTTCAGGTTAAGTTCAAACTTCAGATCCTCCTTCCTCAGTAGTGTTGGGATTAGTCCTGAGTGCTGGATGAAGGGCACATACATCACAACCAGCTTAAATTTGTGTTGTTTTAAGTCACAAAGTTGATCACAATTTTTTATGGTGGCAATAAAAAAAAATGGGTGCTTTAATTTCATCATGCTGCTTTTAAAATATACTAAAAGAAGCACTCCAAATGAGGTGTGATTAAGAAAAAAAAAAGTAGAATTATCAGTTTCCATAATCTTGCTGCTATAAATTTATTATATTTTTAATGTAGTATATTCTTAACTCAATAGACACTTAAATCTTTATCATGAGCTATATCCAACAAAATGTCTGACCTTCCCTTCCCTCTCCCCTTTATTGGAGTCAAATACACACATTTTTAGAGTATGAATCCTGGTTCTATTTAAAGTTGATAGAGGAAATATGAACAGCTCTTAAATATATGAAGACACTTGACCTTGCTCAGTATAAGGGAAACAGAAGCCAGGAATGGTGGTGCACACTTGTAATCCTAGCACTCTGGAAGGCTGAGGCAGAAGGATCATAAGTTCCAGACCAGCCTAGGTAATTTAGCAAGACCTTGTGTCAAAATTTAAAAAGGAGGTGAGGATGTAGCTCAGTGTGAAGGCCCTGGGTTCAATTCTCAACCTCGGAAGGGGAGAGAAAGAGAGAGAGACAGAGGCAGAGACAGAGACAGAGAGAATGTATGCCTTTCAGGAAGTATATCTAAGAAATCCGAGACACTAGTGGTCTGTAGGAAAGAGAATTCAGAGGGCCTCTGAGGTTTAGAGGTGGAAAACAGACATATATTTTTTTCCTTTTTGAATCTGTAACAAAGCTAGTATTACCTATTTAAAAATAGATATGCTAGTAGGTGTAGTGGTATATTCTTGTAATTCTAGTACTCTGGGTGCTAGGCAGGAGGACGGATAGCAAGTTCAAGCCCAGCCTGGGAAATTTAATGACTAAGCAAGACCTTGTCTCAAAACCAAAAAGAGAAAAGGAAGGCTGGAGGATGCAGCTCAGTGTAAAGACCCTATAACTGGTTCTAATCTCCAGTAATACAGAAAAATAAAAAAAGCTAAAATGCAATATGTAACCTGGATTAGATTCTACAATAGAAAAACTTTAGTAGTGGAAAGAATTATGAAAATTTCAGGAAAGCCAGATTTTAGTTAATGGTTATTTAACAATGTTAATTTGTTACCTTTGACAAATGAGCCAGTGGCTGCAGAAGATGTTATCATGAGGAGAAACCGAAAGTTATAGGAACTTTCTAGAATGCCTAGAAATTTTCTGTCTAAAATTATTATGAAAAAATGTGGTTAAAACAATGAATAGACATTAAAAAATTATTGGATGGCTTTGAGTAAAATGGCTTGGAGAAAGGAGAGACTGGAACCACAGACATCAGATGGGAAACTGTGGAGGAATCATGGTATGAAGCAATAAGGGACTTAAGTAAAGGTCGTGGAAATAAGTAATTAGATAGTAGACACGTGTCAAAAGAAAAAAAAATCAAATTATCCGCAATGTCGCAGAGAAATGAGAATAGTGAAACTAATAACAAAAGATAGGAAGAAGGAATATGAATTAATTCATTCAACAAATCTTTGTTGGTACCTGCTATGCCAGGCGCGATGTGATGAGGGGAGGGCAAGTTAAGTCAAAATGTTCTTACAAGAAAGTATGTACGATTGAAAGGCCTTTGGGCGAAATGCCTTCCATTTACCATCATGCCTCTTAAACTGGGGTATCTGATGCCACAGGGTAGTTCTTTACGTTGTAACAGTTTTATTTGGGAGAAAATAAATTGAAACAAGAATGCAAAATTTGCATGCATTATTTATTACCTTAATATAACCCTGGTAATTACAGGCTTCTATAATTTAAGAGAAAACCAATTCAAAGAACAACCAAAATAAACCAGTTTCTTTCCTAAATGTTTACACTTCTAAACAAAAAGTTACCTTATATAGTAAATAGCTTTCAATACTCCACATTATGTCATCTGAAATTACCTCCTGGCGGGGAAAGCTAGTGCAATATCAAACATGGAAAGTATAATTACAGCTGTTGTAAGTATTTCATTCAGCCTACATTGTGGCTTTCATAATTAATAACAACTACAGGGACATATTGTCACTTCTTACCATCTCCTACCACCTCCAACTCTCTGCTGTCACATTTTCAAGATTTTGACATAATCATGTTTGGAGAAAGCAAATTTGAATTCATATCATAGAAAATAAATTATTTTCTTTTTCATAATCAAGAGATTGGTAGAATTCTCAATGATTTCCTTTTTATTTTAAACACAGATTCAGGGAATATGCATTGTGCACTGTTGGTGTCAGTGGATAACAGAATAACTGATACCACTGAGTAATTTGGTATTACCTACAAGGGTAGAAGAGGCACATACCTAGAAGCATCAATTCAATTCTCAGGCACACAAGGCCTCCCACCTGGTGTATCAAAGCACCCTAATATGCAATGAAAGTGAACTCAACTCTCCAGCCAGCCAAAAACTTCTAGGCCTAAGACACAGTTGTATTCCTTTAACCAGGGTGCTATACGGATATTCTCTATTGTTTTCTGTGTGTGGTAGGATGTGAATAAGGTTAGGAGACATTGATAACTTCTTACACACATGGGAGATACATATACAGAATATATGTATATATGGGAGCAATGTTTTTAATAATTAAAAACAGGAACATCCCCAAAGTCTACCAGTCTACCATCCACTAACAAATTCTGGAATGCTCGTACAGCAGTGAAAACTAATAAGCAACCACTATATGCATTGACATGGATAACTCTAAGGCTATAATGTTGATGGGTGGACTATGTCCCAGAAAAAGACATACAAAACAATTTCATTTGTATGAAATTCAAAACCATGAAAAATTAACCAGTATATGGTTTTGCGATATACA
Source organism: Dasyprocta punctata (assembly GCA_004363535.1). Taxonomy (NCBI): domain Eukaryota; kingdom Metazoa; phylum Chordata; class Mammalia; order Rodentia; family Dasyproctidae; genus Dasyprocta; species Dasyprocta punctata. Next base: position 40,388 of record RJWM01011730.1, on the reverse strand, counting down.
GATATGTGATGAAGCTACTAAGAAAAGCAAGAGAAATATTAACACAAAATTCAGAACTTTGGTTCCCTGTGCAATATCAAGAAATGTAAGGACCAGCAAGGCGTGGTGGTACACGCCTGTAATCCCAGCACTTGGGAGGCTGACGCAAAAGGATCATTGCAAGTTCAAGACCAGCCTGCGTCACAAAGTGAGCTCAAGGCCAGCCTGAACTGCATAGCAAGACCCTGTCTCAAAAAGACAAAAAAAAAAAAAAAAAAAAAAAAAAAAAAAAAAAAAAAAAAAAAAAAAAAAAAAAAAAAAAAAAAAAAAAAAAAAAAAAAAAAAAAAAAAAAAAAAAAAAAAAAAAAAAAAAAAAAAAAAAAAAAAAAAAAAAAAAAGAAAGAAAGAAAGAAAGAAAGAAAGGTAAGAACCTAGGAGGAGCATGCAGGAGATCTAGGAAGAAAGGTCATATTGCTCCCCTAAACTGAGCTGTAGGTACACATGCATATTCTCTATGTAACTATTCCATAAATATCTTACAATTTTTCAAAATACTACTGTACTTATACTTAATAATGTAAAGACGTTTTGTAGAGGTGCTGGGGATCAACCCCAGTGCCTCATGGGTGCTAGGCAAGTGCTCTACCACTGAGCTACACCCGAGCTCCTTTTCTAAAAGCTCTACTTTGTCCAAAGGTAGACAGCAAATGAACCTATCTCTCTAGCAGAATGAGGTCTGTGGAATATAAGGAAAAACAGACATGACAAATTATCTAGAACCTTTCACAAAAGACTGGGAGACTGCACAAGTCCACCGAAAAGTTTTTAAAGTCCCCCAAATAATTAAATTTAAAACTAATTTAACTTAGTATGCTATCATTTTATGATGCACTATATGTATACATTTTAATATTAAATTAAATATGGATTTAAGGATTCAGGGCTGAATAAAGTGGCAGTCTAGGATATGAATAACTGCTCCTGCTATTTACTAAACAGTTACCACTTCATTGTGTATTTAGATTATACAAAAGACAGTGACAGAATGACAGTACTTGAATTCATCATGTACATCTAGCAATGTTTGCATAGTCAGATGCCTGTCTGTCTGTTAAAGTCATTTAAGGGCAGGTTTATAAAGCTTCAAGAACAAAAACCGGGTATGTTTCAACTGGTATAACTGCCAAGGAAAACACACCAAAGACATTTTCAGAATTCCTGCCTGTTCTGTCTCCTGTCTTTTATGGGCCACTGGGAAGCCATTTTTCCTAGCGCTGGATATTTTGCCAACCCAGAAGAAATATAATAAACCACAAAAGTATAAACTTCCAAATTAATTAAATTTATTATTTTTGATTTGAAATGTAAAAGAAATCCAGTTTGAGCTCTCCCTCTAATATGCAAACAAATATTAAGAGCCACTTTAAAAGCAGATGTGTTAATGTTTACACAAAGGCAGTATTTTTCCTTGTCTTTTTTTTTTTTCCCTCTCTTTAAAGTTTTAATGGTTGAATGACCTTGCTGGAATTCCCCTGTCAGCTCTGGAGTATCTATTTGGAACTTTCAAACAGAAACTACATTCACATGACACATTAGAGTGGCAGGCCAAGTAGTATGTGTCTCTGTACCTTGAACTTGCTATGTTAGTTCACAGATGAATCAATAAACTTTGCACAAAATGAAAGGCTTTGCTTTTTCCTCTAAGGCTATTTAAGAGAAGATCAAGTTTAAATGTACCTGACATTTTATATTCACAGGGTTGATCATACATAGAAAAACTTTACATATTTACCCAATTCAAGAAATTATCTTTGCTGTTACTTTAAGCTATCAAAGATGGGCTCATTTTCAAGCCTTTTGAACAGTGAATGAATGGTATCATACTGAGGTGGGTAATTTGAGTCTGCATTTGATTCCTGTTACCTTAACTGCCTTAGAAATCTAAATAATAGGAATCCTCTACTTCTTTTGCTTTGTTTCAGAATTTCTAAAACATCTATTTTCATGGAGAGCAATTACTCAGATGTTTTGTGAAAAGGCTTGTGAGAAACCTTCCCTTTCCCATGTGATCCAGTTATGAAACCAGCTGTGAACTACTGAAAAGCCATAGGCTTACAGGGAATAGTGAGGAAAATTTAGAGTAGAAACGAAACCACCCATCTAGCCGCACCTCTAGTTTCACCCTGGGCACTTCACTCCCTCGTTTTGAGAAGGTTAAAGTACAATAAATGTTTCCCAGTCATCTGCTTACTTTCAAAAGCTGTTAGAGGGCAGGAAAAACATGTCACATTTTGCAATCTGAATATATTAGCATTCCAGAAATTGAGAGTAGGGAAAGAAGAGAGTATCAGGGTCCCAGACCTGAGCTCCCAGGACTGGGAAGTAGCTTAAGTCACTTGTCCAGTTCCAAAATGGTGAATGGGGCAGTCTGGCTGTGAGTCTAAGTGTGGAACTGAGGCAGGTAGCAAACAGGACTCTGAAGCAGCTACTTGATAGGAAAGAAGCAGATAGCTGCACTTTGGGTGATATGTGGGGAAAAGAACGCAACTGGTTAATCAATATTCCAAGATAAGGAAGCAAGATGAGACCAATAGAAGTAACTAATCTCCATCTCCTCTCCATCCCCTAGGAGACCTTTGTTAAAAACCCACCAATGACCCATGTTATTTCTTTGAGACCCCACAAAAGTGAAATGGCCCTTCTGTGTGTGGCGCTGTCTTTGGAACTTCCAGCTTTACAGTCATTAACTGGGTGCCTCCACCAATGAACAGCTGGCTTTGCTTCTTAACTAAGCTTCTCTGTCTGGAGCAGCTAGGTGTGTTTGCTTCCTATAATACATTTTCTTTTTATTTTCACGTTAGCCACTAACGTATGATTTCCACCTTAAATAAGGCGACAACCTACACTAGCTGACGACAGGGATGGTGGTGTAGCTTCCTGGTAGCTGCTTGCCTAGCATGCATGAGGCCCTGATTTCAACACTCAGCATTGCAAAAACAGACAACAAAAATACACAAGGGGAAATTTAGCACCAGGTGCACTGCTTTTTAAGACGCTTTTTCCTAGACTATCTCAACGCACTTTTATAATAGTGGCTGAAATCCTGTTAACATTACAGGTTTTTTGAAGGAAAAATTTCAAAACATCAGTGTTAAATAAAAATTACAGAAGGTCACTATTTTGGGCTAAACTCGTACCTCAACAAAATATAAAAATGAAGTCACCCATGCCTAACCCCCACTTCACCAAGCAAAAACTAAACTGTTTTTCTGACCTGAGAAATCAGGATTAGAGATGGCCAAATCTTCCAAACATACCAGTTTCGATTGGCAGAATAATACACTTCCTTCTGTAATATTTAATCCTTACCCAGAAAAATGTAACCTGAAGTAACCTAAACTTAGCCAATTAGTTACTTTTCTATTGTTGCATCTCACTGTTCCCATCTTGCAATGAAGGTAACTTTGAAATGACCAGTTTGCTTTGGTTTCTTGTTCCTGAGGCCTTTTGCCTGGAAAACTGACTTATGCTTGACTCATCAGAACACATTCTATTTTATGGAATGAAGTGTTGCCAGATTCCAGAATAGAAAATAAAGCCAATTAAGATCTTTAAATTGTTGCAATTTTGTCTTTTGACAAGTTCAACGTTACAGTAATTACAGGGCTGAATTAAAGGCCTGTTCATTGACTTCCCTTGCCCAAGCTCACAACGCTGCCTTCCCCACTGCCTCCTAGTAAGGAGCAGTAAATGGGATACAAACTGCAAATATAACTGTAACTCTAATTTTTCAAATAAAGCTGGAATCAAAATTGGGGATCCAGGAGAAGAAAAAATAGATAACCAGATTGTTTTCTCCCAAGGACTTTGTTTCCATTTATAATTCCCTACTCTCATCTACTTACTTAACACAAAGAAAAAAAAAATGACCTCTTGAAATATCAGCAAGATATTTAATATTAACAATTATAATTAATGTCCTAATCTTTACTTCCTAAAATATTTTGTAGTTTCTTTCCTGTGCATATTGTAAAATACATACACGTATTTGGTCTTTATCTCATGGCATGTAGTTCTGAAAAGTTAGAATCTTCCAAGTGGTAAATGCTTTTGTTTGCTAACAAGGTGGCTGATGGCTAGAAGCCCCTAGGTGGCTTCAGGACAGGAGGTGTTAGTGGAAAGGGGGAGGAAGAATAAGAAGGTTGGGACAATAAGCAGTGTCCTACAACTCCCAGGAGGGGACACAAATTGGGGGTCAAATAGGCCAGTGATGTAGTCTCTCGTGCCTATGTAAGAATCACTGTAAAAACCCAAAAGGACAGTTTTCTGAGAGCCGCGGACAGCTGAACACATGAAGGGCCCAGAGGCTCTTTGTCCCTTCCCTCATGCCCTGTCCAAAGCGTCTCATCTGTATCCTTCGTAACAAACACACAGCCTTAAGTGGTAAGAGCTGCTCTAGCCCATGAAGAGAGGGTATGAGAGCTCTGATCCATAGCCAGTGCCCAGTACAAGTAAAACTGCCTGGGGTTTCCAACTGGCATCTGAAATCAGGGCACAGTCTTGGGAACTGGGCCTTCAACCAATGGGATCTGATGCTATATTGACAGTGGAAGAACTGAACTGAACCAAAAGACACTCAGTTGTTGTCTACTGCAGAACTGATTGCTTGGTGTATGGGGAATCCCTACCCCCACATTTGCTCACAAAAGTCTTCTGAGTTGATTGTTGTCAAGTGAGTGCATAGGAAAAACAATTTGAGTTTGCTTTTTCTATTCACATTCTAGGTCTTTTGTTCTAGACAGGGTCTCACTATGTAGTCCTTAAACTCACTGTGTTGCCGAGGCTGGCCTTGAGCTAGTGGCAATCTTTATGCCTCAGCCTCTCAAGTGCTGGGATTATGGGCATGAGCCACAATATCTGGCATTCTATTCACAGTCTTTAAAGCTACAGAATACAAAAATGGCTCAAAGGATATTAATTAAAAATGCAGGCAACTGGAGGGGCAAGGAATAGAATTTCAAAAACATTTCTTCTTTTATGTTTCCTTTATTTTGCCCCAAATACATTTATAACCAAAAATTCTAAGAAAGTGATTGTCCATGCCAAGATTTGGGTTTTTTTTTGGTACTGGGGATTGAACTCACAACCTCGTGCCTGCCAGGCAGGTGCTTAAGTCACTGACCTAAATCCTCAGCCTTATTTTTTGAGACAGGGTCTCCCTTATGCAGTTCAGGCTGGCCTTGAACTCACTTTGTAGCCCAGGCTGGTCTCTAACTCGAAATGATCCTCTTGCCTCAGCCTCCCGAGTGCTGGGATTACAGGCGTGAGCTACCACACCCAGCTGTCCATGCCAAGATTTTTATGTGAAGTTATCTATTGAGAAATAACACTCAAATGCAAAATCAAGAAACATTTTGATTTCTATGACACAAAAGAAAGAAAAGATATAATTAGTGCCCCCCAAGCTTTTTTTTTACCCTAGTAATTGATATCTTCTGCTTACCTTTCTCTGTTTTCTTTACTATGGTTAGTTTTGAAATATCTTAACCAAAATATACAATAGCAATATGTAGTAAACTAAATGTTCCTGGATCTGATTCACTCTACTTTGCCTTTGTGAGAAACAGCGTTTCTTGCCAAAATATCCTGCTGTCTTACCCCAGGAACCCATGTTCAAAATAGGGACACTGCCATACTACTGTGATATAGTAATTAACAAGTCGCACAAGGTCACTTCTATTTAGAGGTCAAATGCCACAGAGACAAGTAGAAAAAGTAGGCACTCTGGAGCTGCCTAACTATCTGAAGAACTTTCCAGTTCTAGTTCACAAGTAACTTCCACACTCTCCTCTTTATAACTCAATCACCATTCTGAATTTGTTATTTATCTTAGAGAAGTACCATTTTTTCCTTTTCATGGAAACGTCAAAGATGCTTTTGAAACTTGTTTCACTCAATTTTTTCTAATTTTCAATTTCATTAATAGTTTATGAAATTCACAAAGTATACTCATATATCTCATTAAGGTTTTACATTCATATACTTTATTTTTCTTTTCTTTCTTTCTTTCTTTCTTTTTTTTTTTTTTTTTGCGGCACCGGGGATCGAACCCACAACCTTGTGCCTACCAGGGAGGCGCTTAAGCCACTGAGTCAAACTCCCAGCCCTGATTTTTTGAGGCAGGGTCACACTATGTAGCTCAGGTTGGACTTGAGCTCACGTTGTAGCCCAAGCCGGCCTCGAACTTACAACGCTCCTCCTACCTCAGCCTCCTGAGTGCTGGGATTAAAGGCGTGCGCCACCACGCCCGGCTACACTCATGTACTTTCAAATTTACTTTCTCTCATTGCTTTACTCATTGCCAGGAGTTTTCCTTGGAGAGCTTTACTACCTATTACCGCTTTGTTAAAAACAGCAGCTGGTACTGATTATTTGCATAAAATTCTATAATTTACTTGCATCAAGATGTTTTAGATTTCAGCATACTGCATTTCTTCAATAGATATTCCTCATGTAATTAATAAGTGTTAATTTGTTTACAAGTGTCTTGATTGTATTTTATCCTCTTCTTGGGGTAGTACAAACTGGGAAATGTCTGCACTGTATAAACTCCCACTACTTCTCCACTGGGTAATTTTCTACCACGATCTTGTCAATTTTTCCTGCCCCGAAGATGCTACAACACCCTATAAAATCTTGCTGGGGACAGAGCCAGAGGGTGATCCCCAATCTCTGTGCCAGGTCTTCGCATGACCCTTGAAATGCACAGGCAGGTAGATTCACAGCAGCACAGCCAGAGACCAGATCAGAAAGGAGACTTGAGCTTTCATCTTCCGTCTACATCTCAGACACCCAAAAGCAGCGGTGGTTCCGAAGGGTCACATGGCTCTACTGGAGGAAGCAGCTCGACAAGTAAACGCCCTTCTCGTTGGCCTGTAGCCTGTAGCGGACAGTCAACCTCAGAGTAACCAGGGGAGAAAGAACTTCATGTGGAAAACAGAATTCAAAACTCCCATGGTTTCCCCAGTCCCTGAAATTATTTGTGACACTAAGGACACAGTGGCTATTTACTCACTGTCTGTCTAAATAATACTCAGCCTCTCACATGGGTAATGAATTTTACAACTTGTACTCAACATTATTTTTGAGATGGATCCATGTTGATACAAGAAGGTCTATAATTAAGTGTTTAATTTTATTTCAATGAATGAATAATCCAGTGAAGTTTATTCATCCAGTCTTCTCTTGACAGACAATGTAAGCTGTTTCCTTTTTCTTTTCCTTTTAAAGTATATAAGGAAAACTTTTAAAATAGATCACTTGGGCTAGGGATATAGCTCAGCAGCGTAAGTGCCTGCCCTGCAAGTGCAAGGTACTGAGTTCAATTCCTGGTACCAATAAATAAACAAATAAAATAGATCACTGAAGCAAATGTGAAAGGCCACCCTAAGAACCCCACCCACTTCACTCCCAATAGACAATATAGCAACTCTTCCAAAATAACAGTGAAAAGGAAAAGAGATTCCAAACAATAACTAAAGGGTCTACCTGCCAATCTGGGGAATCAGAAACTCTGAGACCTCAGGGTAGCTTGATGGGCCTAAAGGCCTCCCCGGAGCGCCTAGAAAATGAGTAAAGCTGATCTGCAGCTGAGTATAGTAAACACATAGGACTGCTGGACTAACAAACAGGGAACAAAGGACACTACCACTAGGAGTAGAATTATCCCTACAAAACATTCTAAGGAGAACTGGGACTTTGGTACCACACGTATAGAAGAAATATAATTTTTTGAAACACAAAACAGTTTAATTCAAAGTACTTTCTGACTCAACTCCTACAAAGTTTTCTTCAGCTCCATCAAAAGAGTGAGTTCATCTGGAAAGTGGGTGCAGCCATTGCTGACTGAATACTGAAAGCAGAGAGCAGCAAGAAGAGGGAAGTAGAAAGGAACACAAAAATGAATAAGGAGAAATGGGTGACAGGTACTGATTCCCAATGCCCATTCATAGGAAGAACTGAGTAGTTAAAAAGTATACTATTTTCATTTCTCTTTTTCTTCTATCATTCTTTTTTCCTTTTCCATATCATGATTTTTTGCTCTGTGCCTGTTTGGATATTTTTTAATAAAGTATCTTCAAATTCCTTCGTAGTACTCTGCTAATAAGCCTGTCAAAGGAGTTCCTTGTCTTCTATATCTCATCAGTTTCCCTTTTATTTTAACATGTCACTTTTTTGAGTTTCTATTCATTATATAGTTTGGATCAAAAGTGTCCCCTGAAAGGCTCATGTTCAGAGGTGGGACTTTTGGAAGGTTAATTAGATGATGGGGACACTAAGATCATTAACACTGAGGAGTGCACAGCTCAATGTGCTGTTAGGAAGTGGAGCCTGGTTAGAGGAAGGAGGTCACCGAGGAGTAACTTTGACAGGTAAATTCTTGTCCCCTGTAGAAGACCAAGTGGACAGCTCTCCCTGAATGCAGAACTATTACTTCTGCATTAGTTACACCGGGCCCTGTCTCCATGTACTGATATGGACAGAGCTGGCTAAACTATTTCCTTCTCCCTTCAACTGGTTTTAAGCAATGCAAATAAGGCTATCTGAGCTACTGATATGTAACCCTTGAGGCCAGTCAACAGTTTCCTGCTTCCTCGCATCGTATTTCCCATAAACAGTAGAGCACAACAGAATGACAGAGCCATATAGTTCCAGGAATGTCAACTGGGTATGGGCCGCAATTTAAGAGGCTATAACTTCCCAGGGCACAAAAGTTTACATATCAGAAACTGAAACAACTGCCTCCTAAATCATTCAAATGCTACCCTAATTGAGTTATGTAGATTGGTCTTTCAACATATCCTTCTCCCTACATATTGCAGAGGTGCTTGCTCTCCACCTGGCCAACTCAGCTCACATTACTCATGTAATTCCCACCATCCTCACTGTCACTCATCCTTGAGCCACTCCCTTCTTCACCAGATAATAAATTCTGCGGGAGGCCTTGGATCAAGGACTTTGCTCTGTGAATCCTCACCTAGACTGGACTCAGGACCCCTTGGCTGCCCATAACTTTGAATATGTCTTAGTGTCTTTGTTCTCACTGTGGGTTGCACTGAAGGTGGCAGATTGGAATTAACGTGCTGGGATTCCAATAACATTTCAATGGGATTACAAATACAAACTTTCTGGACCACGAGGTGGATGGGATAAGGGACTACAATATTTGGATTACAATAGTCCCTCACTTCTTCCTCTCTATTTGGCTCTTTCTTGCTCTCTCTGGCTGTGATGAAGTGAGAGGCTTTCCTCCACCACACTCTTCTACCATGATGTCTCTGCCATACAGCCAGCTGACCACGGACTGAAACCATGAGCAAGATAAATCTCTTCTATTTTTAAATTGTGTATGTTAGGTATGCTGTAACAGCAATGGAAACGTGACTAACGTATTTCTCTGCTCAAAGTCCCCAACTGTTCACCATATGGTCTACTTTTCCCACTAGATCCTTTAACATATAAATCATAACTAAAATTCCAGTCTAATAGTTTCAACATCAGAGTCATCTCTGGTTCTGAATATGCTGCTTATTTTATCTCTTGAAAATAGGTGGTTATTCAGGTTTTTTATGTGGAATACACAAATTTTTAACTTAATGTCAGATATTATCTATAGAATAACAGTGCAAACTGAGGAAAAGAATAGTGACTACCGGAAATGTTATGTCAGGAAAACTGAAATAACAAAGAGAGGTAATAAAGTAAGAAGCTGAGCTGAGGTTTTTTTTGGTCACTATAGTTCCCATCAGTGTACCTTCCTCCTGCAGAAAACAGCTGCTATCTTGTGCTTAAAATGGAGCCTGGAGTACTCAAGGGGTTTTACCCAGTGTTCTAGTTCACTCTCAGCTTTTAGCAGTCAATACATGCATGGCTCTGCCACAGAAGGGTTCTTTCTCTATATTCCTGCTTGTTCCTCAGCAATAGACTACTATTGCTGTTCCTCAGTGCTAAATGTCTTGACTCTCTTGACATAGCCTTAATGTTATGCAGGCCTTGTGATTACAGGCCTTGAATGTGAGGCTTTTGTGCCCATACTCTTCACACCTAGGCACTGAAATTCTGCCTTGAATCTGTGAAGAATATGCAAAAACTCCTCATCCTGTCTGATATGGAACACTGGTGGAATCAGCATAATTTGGATGGTTGGGTGCCACTGAGAATGGAGGGAGAGATCAGTCACTAACTGAGAACCTACAGAACCAACAGACAGAAGTAGGCAAAGCTCACGGAAACTGGGAAGAAATATCCCACTCATGGTTTTTCCCTTGGGAGGGAAAGAGCAGAGAAGAAAGCTGTCCAACCTCATAGCTATGTGGGTAAAATCCCTTGAGTAGCCCAGCATGAGGGGCTGTTTCTGTTAAGGTTGACTGACTGGGGTGCCAACAGAATTGGAAACTTTGGATGCCTGGGGGATGCTGAAAACAAATTAGCTCACTGTAGCATCAGAGAAACTGCAGTACTGCAGAAAGACATTAAAGGGACCATGAGATCATTACATGTTCCTGAAGGGAATCTAGCAAATCTCTCTCACTAAGATATGACATGTACAGCCAAAGATGTCCCACAAAACATTTGCAGGCTCTGAAACTCTAAAACAGAAAAGAAAGGAACTTATTTGAAAAACTAATGGCCCAAACTTCCTACATGTGAGGAAGGAAATAAGACATCTAAATTCAATAAACTCAAAGTATTCCAACTAGGACAAATCCAAAGAGGCCCACACCAAGACACATTACAATCAAACTGTCAAAAGTCAAAGACAAAGAATTATGAAAGCAGCAAGGGAAAAGCAACTTATCACATACAAGAGAGCTCCTATCAGTGTATTTTTCAGTAGAAACATTATAGGCCAGAGGGAGTGGCACAATATACTCAAAATGCTAATAGAAAAAACTGCCAAACAACACTATATCAAGCAAAACTGTCCTTGAAAAATGAATAGGAAATTAATGCAACTGAGACTAAGAAAACAAAGAATCAAGGAATAGAAAAGCTGTTCTTTGAAAGAATTAATATAATTGAGAAACCATTAGCCAACCTCATCAAAAAGAGGAAAGAAAAGTACAAATCCAAGCAATCAGGAATGAAAAGGGGCTAGGGTTCTACAGATCCTACAGAAATTCAGAAGATCACCAATACTGACTGTAAGAACCTACATTCCAATAAGATGGAAAACACAGAAGAAGTGGACAGATTTCTAGACATAATCAAATTTCTAAAACTAAATCTAGAAGATATAAAAACTCTAAATAACCCAATATCAACCAATGAAATTGAAAATGTAATTAAAAATTTACCAACATAGAAAAGTCAAGGCCCTGACTGATCCACTGTTCAATTCTACAAGAAATTTAGAGAAGAACTAATGCTGCTAATGCTGAAACTCATTAAAGAAATTAAAATGGAAGCAATACTTTCAAAATCATTTCTGAAGGCAAGTATTACCCTGACTCCAAAACCAGAGAAGAACCCAAAAAAGAAAACTGCAGGCTAATCTCCCTAATGAACATAGATGCAAAAATACCCAATATGATACTGGCAAACAGAATGCAGCAAATCATCAGGGAAATTATACGCCATGAACAAATAGGATTTATCCCAGGGATGCAGGGATGGTTCAACATATGCCAATCAATAAATGTAATACACCATATTAACAGAACCAAAGACAAAAATCACATGGTCATCTCAATAGATGCATTAGACAAAATCCAGCATCCATTCATGATAAAAACCCTACAGAAAATTGGAACAGAGGGTCTTTATCTTAATCTGATAAAAGTCATCTATGACAAACCAATAGCTATCATACTAAATGGTCAAAAACTGAAAGCGTTCATTCTAAAATCAGGAACAAGACAAGGATGTCTGCTGTCACCTCTCCTATTCAATATAGTTCTGGAAATATTAGCCAGAGCAATGAGACAAGAGAAAAAAACAAAAGGAATAAGGATAAGAGAAGTTATAATTATCATTATTTGCAGATGACATGATTTTCTACATAGACGACCCCAAAACCTCCACCAAAAGACTTATAAATTTAATAACCAAATTCAGTAATGTAGCCGGATACAAAGTCAACACTCAAAAAGCAACAGCCTTCCTGTACATAAGCAACAAACTCATACAGAGAGAGAAATTAGGGAGACCACACCCTTAACAATAGCATCCAAACAAATGAAGTACTTAGGAATCAATCTAACAAAAGAGGCAAAGGATCTATACGAAGATGAACAGGAACAAGAACCTTCCCAGACAAACAAAAGCTAGGAGAGTTCATTGTCAACAGGCCTGCCCTACAAGATATATCACATGGAGTTGAAATGAAAGAATTCTTAGCCACACAGAAGCATATGAAAATATAAACCTCTATGGTAACGGTAAAAACAGAAAACAAAAACTACAGAAATACTGTAATGGTGGTACTTATGTCACTTTTACTTATATAATTTTAAAATGTGAAAACATAAAAATATAGCTAATCTATGTCCATAGATACAAATATTAAAAGATTTAGTTTGTGACATCAATAGCATGAAGTAAGGGTTATACAAAAAGAGTTCCTATCTACGATTGAAAGGAACTTTTTTTTTATATAACCCTTACTTCATGCTACTTGAAAGTAAGTCATCAGTTTGAAACAAATTGCTACATAACAATTAGGTGTTTCATGTAATCTCTGTTATACACACAAAGAAAACATCTACAGAAGAAACAAGAAAGCAATCAAAGTATGTTTTTACAAAAAAGTCAATGAAACAAAAAGGAAGGCAATAAAAGAGGAAGAGGCTCAAAAGAACTACAACACAAACAGAACACAACAAAATGGCAATAATAATCCTTCCCTTTCAATAATTAAATGTAAATAGATTAAACCCTCAGTGATTGATACAGAGTTGCAGATTGGATGTTTTAAAGATTAAACCATATGCTGTCTACAAAAGATTCATATTAGATAAGAAGGCACATATACATAAAGTGAGAGAATGGAAAAAAGATATCCCATACAAATGTGACCAAAAGACAGCAGGGATGGCCATACTTCTATCAGACAGAATAGACTTTGAAGATGTACCAATTATATATACACCTAAATAGAGCATCCAAGTATATAAAGCGAACACTGGAAGAAGTAGAAATAGTAAAACAATAATACTGTGAGCCTTCAAAACCCCACTTTCAATGGTGGATAGGAGCACAAGACAGAAGTGGTGAATCCCTGTAACCCCAGGTACTCGGGAGCCCGAGGGAGGGGGATCCAAGTTCAAGGCTGGTCTGGACAACTTAGCAAGATCCTGTCTCAAGTGAAAAATAAAAATTAAAGGGCTGGGGTATAGCTCAGTGGTAAAGCATCTCTGGGTTTGAATGCTAATACTACCAAAAAATCTTAACTATATATTGATAACAAACCTGAAAATAACAAGTCTCCAACATTATTTGTAGAAATTAGTATAATACATACTGATAGTTGAAAAATTCTCAGTTTAAAAGAAAGTTTTCCCATTATCTCAAAACTGCTTTGACTTTTATATAAATGAAACTTTTATATCCAGCCACATCAAGATAATTAAAAAATATTACATTTAGCTCATTAAGCAATTTTGTATGCCATTCATTCCCCATAGGTATTTATTAAGTACTTTCTATGAGCCAGGCTTTGTTCTAGTAGGTCCCAGGGTTAGGACACCAAAAAAGACAAAACAAACCATTTGCCCTCAGACAGCTTGCATTCTAGTGCTAGAAGAAAGAAACAAGGGACACAAGAAACAATACAGAATGTTACATGGTAAGAAGTGCTAAGCAGGAAAAGAAAATGGAGCCTGTAGCAGTGAAAGAGAGGTAAAGGGGTCAGATAGCGTGGGCAATGAAGTCCTCACTCAGGAAGTGACCTGTGTGTCACAGCCTGAAGGAGGTGAAGGAAAGTGCCCATGGTATGAACACTCCGAACAGAGGGTACTATACCAGCAAAGTCCCTGGAAACAGAAGATGCAGTGAAGCAAATTAACCTAGAGACTCTGGCCAAAAACGCCCAGTAAGATGGTATACTATTAAAGCGTATGAAGTGGAGTGACAATCTGACTCCTTAAAAGTGAAGGTTTGTAGGATCTCACAGGATCACGTTCACTGCAAAGCCAACAGACTGAAAGGAGCAAAGGCAGAAGAAGGAACATAAGTCAGGAGGCAACTGCAGGAGTTAGTGGTAGAGAGAAGGATTCTGGCTACATAGGTAGAGTCAGAAGAACTTTCTGCAAGATTATAGATTGTAGAGAAAGGAGTCAAAGATAATTCCAAGGCTGAGGAACAGGAAGTATGCATCTGTCTATTATTGCGGTAGAAAAATCGAAGACAAATTTGATGGAAGACTGGAGTTCAATTTTAAACGCTAAAAAGTTTGAGATGCCGATTAGACATACAGATGGAGATGCTGACATTTTGTATATGTACACCTGGAGTTCAGAGGCAATGTCCAGTCCGGAGTTTAAAAGTGTGAAACTCAACATTATAAAGATGGCATTAAAGTCAAGAGAGTAAATGAGATTAACAGAAAGGAATGTAGATTTAAAATATATATAAGGTCTAAGAATGAAATTTTAGGACACTCTAGTAATTAGTGGTCAAGGAACTGAGAAACCAGCAGAGTCTAAAAGGAACAGTGAAGTATAAGAAAAGCCCAGAGGATGATATACTGGAGACCAACCAAAGAAGCCCCTCCCATGAAAACATAATGATTAACCATGTCAATACTGTACACATTTAATGATTAGATATCTAGTTTAGAATAAATCTATCCATTTGGCATAGCTTTAATATTTTAACATGTATACTCATTAAGGATGGATATTACAGAAAACTTTTATTTATAATCATGATCTACTCACCAAATACTGTGTAGAATATTGTAGGTACATATGTGTTTGCATGTATATATATATATATATATATATATATATATATATATATATGTTTTTAATTTTATCTTTATCTTTAAAAGAGAATTTCTTGAAAAACTAATCAAACAGTTATTCATAGATTTTATAAGCAAAAAAGACTTGATAAACAGATCTGCTAAGACCATGGCTGTACATAAGTTTGGAAAAATCTAATATTCATTATAAACATACCCAAAAATGCAACATTGCCCAAACTTAGGTCATTACAGAACCCTTTGGTTTGGAGTCCCCTTTAGTTGGGTCAGGGCTTCTGAGCTAACAGTATGGGAAATACTGAGTTAAATTCTGGACACATTTTTGTCCTCACTGTATGGCAAAGTTTATGTCAGCAAACAAGATGGGAGATATTTTCTTTCTGCCACTTCAACAATTTTACCGAAAATATGATCTTTCTGCTTCTGCATCACTTATGCTAGAAGATATGATGACCTCTGCAGTATTTTTACACTGATGGCTCTGTCTGTTTTTAGATTTTCTCCTGTTACTCATCAAATGCCAGAAAGAAGAGGTGCTGATTTCTTAAAAAATGAACATAAAGCTCCATCAACTAAATGTGTAGGGTAAATTCAAATAATGCATTTGAAAGGAGTTAGAACAATGTATAGTGACACGTTAAGTATAATACAGTATGACCATTTAATCAGCAACATGTTACAATGGTTCTTGGAAAATTACTTTCTACTATGTGCAGAGTCCATTTTAATGGTTCTGTGGTAGTGCTACTGTATTTCCTCATACATTTTCCTTGAAATATGTGAAATTATGTATCTCCTCTTTCAACTCTGAAAAATGGGGAAGGACAGGAAGAACAGATGATTAAGCCTCAAAATAATATTTATCTCCATGTCAAAGATAAAAAGGAGCAAGGTTAAAAAAACAAAGTCAATTAAGAGCTGGCATATTTTGACAATGGAACACCACTTAACTAAACATTTTCATCTTTTGCCTCACAATACCAGCTTTGTTTAGAAAGTAGAGCGAAGCTTACTGAAAGGCTGACAGCCTATCTTCGCATCGGCTGCCTTATTGCTGGCCTGCAGGTATCGCGATTGAAAACAAACAAAAAAACACACCATGAAATAGAATTAGGAAACCGTATATATCGGGAACAAAAAACATATGGACTGTATGTTTAATGCCCCGTTTAACTTTACCTGTACACATAAGATTGCTCAGAGTTTGGTTATCACATCAATGAAAGACTTCTTGAAGTCTAATTCACATTCTTTATCTCCTTCCCTCCCCCCAATTCACTTGTCAACTATATAAAACCTATTTCTAAGTTGCCAATTATCTATCTCTAAAGGAAGGACATACAACTACTAGATTCTTGGATAGCTCATGATTAGAGTAGGAGAAACTAGAGTAATTAATGTGCTGATTAGAATCTCTGACAGCTGACTTTCAAAAATATCCAGTTACTAAGTTTGAATCAACCTTGGAAATGTCCTAGATGACATAAGCAGAGGCTGGTAGCTGCGGCTGACATCTCTCAGATGGAACAAGGCCTTTATAACCCACGGACTGGGTACATTTGACACCAATAAGGCATCTCCTAATACAGAAAGCCAGTTTATTCCAAAGAGTAATTTCACTGTTTCTTAGTTAAATAGGTTTTCCGGGTTCCTGACTCAAATATCGATGAATTGTTTCATAGACCAAAGTTCACAATTCTAGTCCAATCATTTGTGAGCAGGCTAAATCTAATGAGTCAAATTGACAACACACCTTTTGCACCCCTCAGGCCTTTCTATGCATTAACTTTATTATTTAATATTATTCTTACATTATCTTTGTTTTGTTTTCTTTACATGTCTTCATCTCATTATACTACAAAACTTTTACAAGTATTTTTATTTTTATTGATTTATTGATTTATTTCCAGTACTGAGGATCAAACTTACAACCTCACACCTGCCAGGCAGGCACTTAAGCCACTGAGCTAAACTTCCAGCCCTACCTTTTTTGAGACAGGGTAGCACTATGTAGTTCAGGCCGGCCTTGCTCATGTTGTAGCCCAAGCTGGCCTCGAACTCACAATGCTCCTCCTACCTCAGCCTCCTGAGTGTTGGGATTAAAGGCATGCGCCACCATGCCCAGCTCTCTTAGAACAAGGCAGGATATAAATTTAAAATCACTTTTAAAAAACTATTTTGAAATATTAAACCTTGTAGTTTGGGTTAGAGGTCTCAGTGTTCCCAAATATGCACCTCTGGGAGAAGACTGAATAAATGTGTTTTAAGTGCCTACCATGTGTCAGTCACCACTCCTGGGGCAGAAGGAAACACTAGTGAACACCTGGTCAGTCAGTACCACACACCACACAGAAAAATAAAGCAGAGAAGGGGAACAGGGATCCCATAAAGTTAGGTTACAATTTAAAACAGATGGTCAGAAAGGGCCTCATTGAGAAGGTGACATATCATAACCAGAAGGGCATGAAGATGGAGGATTAAACCATACAGATACCGAACACAAGAAAATTCTAGGCATGGGGATCTCAAATACAAAGGTCTCGAGCCAGAAGAAAGCTTGGCATTTCCAATGGCTGAGAGACCAGCACAGATGAGTCTGTCTGTTAGATGACAGAGAAAGAGAGAGCACAGGCAGATCTGGGAAGCCCATGAGAGAGGACTGTAAGGTCTCTCTGGCTTATCCTTGAGAAAAGAAGCCACTGTAGGGTTATAAACAAAGGAAATAAACAACCCAGAGAAACTACCGTACTGAAATATCTGAATGAAGACTGGTAGCTGTGGGAAGAATTAGTTGACAAATATTTACTGAATCCCTACTATTTGCTAAATATTTTCCTAAGCACTGGGCATATAATGGTAGAGAAAATAACACACCAGTGCTTGTCCTCATGAAGGTTTAGGCCTGTGGGTAAGGCTAACAAACGATTAAACAAATAATTATAACTATGCTAGGTTTGGGGGAAACTGGGTGATTTGTTAAAGAATGATAGGAAAGGGAAGTCCGATCTAGTCTGGGGTATGGCACGGGGCTTGTTTGAAGAAATAATATTTAAAATGAAATTGATAGTACAAGTCAGAATGAGCTAGGTGAAGATGCTAAGATAAAATAAATTGGCATCTTCAGGAAACTGGAAGGCCGTTGTGATTGGAGCTTAGTGGACAGAGAATGAATAAACATTTTAAGTTGAATACTAAGGGCAAGAAGATATCAAAAGTTTAGATCTGGGGGATCAAAAAGATTGGAGGTTATTTTAAAGAGATTATTCCAAAAGCAATGAGACTAAAGGAGGGAAAAGTAAATATGGAACAATCCAAAGACTGCAGAACTTCAAGGAAAGATGACAACAGAAAAATGGTAGTGGGTAGGAACTGAAAGATTTAAAGATGTTTAGGAGGAAAAGAATAAGATGACTGACTAGATTCATGAGAGTTGCAAAATAAGGTCAAGGATGGCTTGTCAAACTACTTTTCTTGAACTTTTTTCATAAATAGGTTCTACTTTCTATATGGAGTAGTAAATGTCAATATGGTGTTTCTGGTGTGTGTGTGTAGTAAGGAATATCTAAAAGCCAATTGCATATGGTCATAAGCCTTTATGACATACACATAATAGCCTCACTTTGCGCTATCTATGCTGTCTGTTCTGTCTCTGTTAAAGCAAAAAGCTTGGCCATGACTATTCAGGAAAAATGAAGCAGCTGGATTCTACATTTTAAATCTCCTGATAAGTATTCACACTGTTAGAACTGAATATATTTATATATTAAATTTTTAAGCAGCAAAAAATCAATTTGTATAACCTTCCATCAGGGTTTAAGTAAGCAACCCCACACACCAAATATAGTATCTTAGTACACTATGGAAGTAACAAATTATTTCCTCATCAATGAAGTGGAATATAGAAACTTTTGAGGAAGAAGCCATTCCCTGCCACTCAGGGATATGATAAAAGTCACTTACTCCTAATCAATGGTATCACCAAAGATGTAGGAAGCTATTTTTAGTGGGAAATGAGCAAATTAATGCCAGTGACTTATTTAAGTCATTAAAGATGAATTTATTGATAGAAAGAAAAATTGGCATTTTTCCTTGTAGAGATCGTCAAACTGTTGATAATTCTAACTCTATTCTCTATTGCCTCTCTCTACTTAGTCCTCAAATAATGCCAAAACTAAGTGGGAACTTTTTGTTTGCCACAAGGCCAGAAGGTAAAAGTAAAAAAAAAAAAAAAAAAATTTAAAAAGCAAAACATTTGATGCAATCTTTCCAGGAGTATAGGCTGAACCAATCACCTAAATGCTCAAAACAGCGTGGCTGTCAGAAGAAACGGTATTATAGCCTATAAGACTTCTCTCTTCTAAGAAATAAAAAGTATTTCTCTTAAGCTGAAGGTCAAATATTAACTGTTAATTCCTTGGTCACAAACAGTAGTATAAAGCTGAAAAAAAATCACTGAGTCTCCTGAGAATCCAAACGTAAAGAAAGCCATTAGTACCAGAATTACAAAGAGCAACTGTGACTCAAGGAAAAAAAGGCATTTTATGTAATAACCAGTTACATACACATTTGTACACACACAAAAACCTAAAACAGTAGTTATTCTTACTATGTGGGATGCAATGTAAAATATCCTGTTCTTTCATTGAAATAAAAGTACAGTGTAGTAAATGAATCTGCAAGCCACTAAGCTTCAACTCTTAGCTCCCCTGTCTAGATTATAATCAATGGCACATTTATAATTTTAAGGAAATGTACAGTTTTCTCCTTAGAATTAGCCTATGATAGTATATTCTAACTATACAGAGAAAAAAACATTTTTTAAATTAACATAGCTTTGTCTTCATGTATCCTGGACATGATACATGCTTTCACGGCGTGTATAAATCACTCGTTTTCCCAGGCCCAAGAGAAGAGGGAATGATTTGCGCCTAGGTAACATGACCTGATGTCTGTATCATACTTTATTAGTCTTTTTTCTGTACATTATTCCATTTGATCCTCACAACAACCCTGTGAGGTAGGTGGGGGAAACATCAGGCTCACGTTACAGACAATGAAGTTCAGGCTCAGGGAAGTTACGTGACTTTGCCCAGACACCATGCAGCTAGCTAAGAAGTGGTCGTGGAGACACAGAAACCATCTGCTTTTAGGTTGTGGCTCTTTTCTCTAGACTACATGGTTTCTGAAAGTGTGATTTAACCTCAAAAACATATATTTTAATATAAAAATATAGGTTACACTAATATATTTATATATATATTTGTTAATATATGATACACTGCTATATAAATATAAATTACTATATTAAACTATATAACATTTTAAATGTTTTATTTATGCTGGGAATTCCACCCAGGGCCTTATACATGCTAAACATACAGTATTATCTCATGTTTTAAAAACTTAATCTTTTTTTTTATATTACTGATTCAACTCTTTCTAGAAAATAACAAAAGATCTAATGCCAAACTTATCACACCAAGCCTATGCTTCTCTGCCAATAAAAACCTGTGGCCACAGAACACACACTTCTGGGAAAGCACCATTGTTTTAGTTCCTAACTAAAGAAACATAAGCAATATGAAGGTCTCCAGGGGCCAAGGAAATGGAAGGGAAGTCAGAGCAAGGGCTATTAGAAACTGTATTCATGGATTTTATTCTCTTTCAGCCTCCGCTTTTGTGAGAGGGTTCAATGGAGATGACACTGGAAGCCTCTGAAGAGGATCTAAGTCTTGATGAGGTTATTCTCACTCAACTCCTGAATGCACAATGATGATGGTCTTCAAAATCTCCGCACTTGATGCTTAAAAACAAAACACAAAAAAAATTCCACGAGCAAGTCTAATAATTTTTTTCAAAAAGGGAAGTTAAGAAGTTCTTTGCTCAGTATTTAATCAGATTGCTACATGTCATGCTAAAAGAATAGAAAGAAGAAAAAGGTTTTGAAAAGATATGCAAAATACATTCATTGGCTTATCTTTTTGATTAATATTCTTCACTACGAACTCAACAGAATCCAAAGTTCTTACGGAACCACTGAGCATCTGTGGTCAAAGAAAATGATCTAAGGAAAATTTCATGAATCTTTCCGCTGCCTACCCAAGATACCCGATCATCTTCAACAGAGCTTTTGAGGTCTGAAAGCATGACCAAAATATCTGGTGGAAGAGAGCATAAGATGAAGTTGATTTTGGGAATTAGAGAAAGAAACTGAAGTAAGACTATTATGATCTGAAGATATTTTGCTGAGCATGAAGAAAAAGTAGCAAAGCCTTCAAGCAGAAAAAGAGACCACTTTGCAAGGTTTCACATGAAAAACATACAGCAAAAATATTGTAAACATGTGCAGATGTAATCGAAGAAAAGTTACATCCATCTGAAATTCCAGTTCTGTACATAGTTAGCAACAGCCTATGTCCCCCAGGGGATGCCAGCATCTGTTCTACCCCTCCCTCTTTGCTCTTGTTAAGAAAGAATTTTTAATTTCAACGACTTAATTTTATGCTCGTCGTAACTGTTTCTTTTTGCTTCACATGCTTCTGTAAGCCTTCCTTTTTTCCCAAGAAATCGATGAGCTCTTCAGAACTAACAATAGCAGCTAATAGTGTTTGCCAAGGCTTTCATTTGTGTCAGGCACTGCTCTAAGTACTTTGTGCAGATTAACTCATTTAATCTTCACAGCAACACTATGAATTACACACTACTATTACCCCAATTTTCTCAGATGAAGAAGCCAAGGCACAGAAAAATTAAGAAATTCAGATTATTATCTAGCTAATAAAGAGGAGAGCCAGGAATCAAACTCAGGTCTTCTGGCTAAAGCTACACCTGCTGCTTTACAAAACTGGTTTTAACATAACAAAATTTACCAAGTCTAGGGCCATCTGCTTTAATCAGTCATGTCACAGTCTTTCCTTGCATACTGTGATGAAAAAGCACAGTGACTAATTAAATACCCTAAGAGCAGTAATACATAGTTTTAGAGGTCACAGCTCAGAAGTGATACCTACAGGAATGTCAAAGCAGTTTAAAATACAAAGCATGACAATAAAATACTAACAATGATTAAACCCAGGGCCTCTTACATACCAAGCACGCCCAATACCTCCAAGCTATACCCCAATCCCAGGTATGATTTCCTGCATCCTAATTTTTGTGAAGTGGACATGAATTACTTCTATAATTTTTAAAAAGTTTTTAAGTATGCTATCACCATTATTAACAATAATATGGAGTAAACTTACCTTAAAATTATTAGGTAAGTTTGTTTTTGCTCCATTTAAAGACCAAAAAAGTTCAGCAAAGAATAAGCTTTATGGCAATGAAATAACAATGATAATAGCTACTATTTATTTAGGCAATTTATCTAGCTACTAAATACTGGAACCCAGAATTGGAGCTGTCTACATTAGCTTCAGGTCTGCTCTTTCCACTACAATCAAAGCAACTTCTCCAAATGTCAAAATAATTGCATATCTTCTGTTATGAAGTACACAAAAGAAATTTTTCTAAAATTCAGGTATTCTTCCTTCTATAGAAAATATAAAACAAATTATTTACATTCAATCAGGGCTATCATTTTGGACATCTACTAATACAAAGTTGTTTTCAAATAATCAAAAGGTCATGGGTTGCTACAATTTTAAAATTAGCTGGTCTCTTTTGTGACTGTTTTCCTCTCTTTCTTATTGATGTGCTTGCCTCTAATGAGTGCTTAAATCATTCACAATTTGTTGCTTTTAACGTACTGCAGTTAGATACCAGTTAATCAAGCTTGTTAGAACTGTGTCTAAAATAAAAGCACATAAATCAAGTAAGAATCTGAGAAAAGCAAATGGATTTTGTGTTTTGTACTTTGGGTGCTCAGGTAACTTTTAAGTTCCTATCCTGATTACAGATGAGGTGAGGTTAATGGGTAAGTGACCAGTGGGTAAAGATAGGCCACTACTACTTAAATATAGGAATAGTAGAATGTAAACACATTCGTGATAACTCAGTTCATTACACTACAAAACAAATTTTAAAAGTTGAAGAGCCTTCAAAATAATTACATACTTTCTCACACAGTGAGAAATCCTCTCCGACATTTGTGATGTTCCAACTTGCTTATGTAACCCTAATGACCCAGAGTTCACAGTCTCTCCGCACAATCTGCTCTACTATTGGCAAGTTCTATACTTTCTCAATTCACAATTAATTTTGGACTAAACGGAGAACAAATGTACTGCCTATGGAATTTCCCCAACATTTCTAGAATCTTTAATTTTCTGAGAAAAAAAAAACAGTTGTAGCCCCCTCAATCTAGATTGTCGTAGCTGTTCTTTTATTTAATCACGAAATTAATTGGAAACAGTTCTCTTATTCTTCCAAGGTATGCAGTAACAAAATCAGTTTTTGTATCTTGTACGTTAATGTTTTATTGGTTACTGAGGTCTATTAAATCTTAATATTGGTTATACATAATTGGAAAGGTATGAAAGGTTTTGGACCTAGTTCAATTAAAATTGAAAAGCAATAAAATTTTGAGTTTTCTCCCCACCCCAAGACATATATCAACAAACAGAATTTTAGATACCTCAGCAATAATTGCTTATGCTGCTAGACTTTCATTTTCTCATTCTCAGGGTCTTCTGCCTTCCTGTCACTTGAGCCTTGTGAATAATCTACTCTCACAAGCATGAATTAGCTCCAACAGACCCAGTTCTGAGGCCTTAAAATGCTGACTTTTTTTTTCATTGCATTAACTACATAACTTCCTACCTGGAGTTTCTGGTTTTCTAGGAAATTACATAAATATAACATAATGTATCATATATCTGTGTGTATGCACATATGCACATACAGGCATATTTCTCAATTCTATGTTCTCTACATGTAACTTTTACATGCATGTTAATTTCCTTAGTATGTTATGTTTAACATACTCTAGCATCTTGATTCAGGAAAACAATCTACCCTTGGATTCAACTCCTCACTAGCCATTCTCTTAACCAGAACAGAGTCCCATGGTAGACATCCATTGTGATGATTTCCCCTCTGTGGCCACAGTGATTAAATCCTTAAAAAAGCATCACTTAACACAGAGATGACTCTATGCAAAATATTCTGCTGAAGTATGGTATCAAGCATACATGCCTATCGAGGCTGATGCAGGAGGATGACTTGAGCACAGGAGTTTGAGACTAACCTGGGCAACACAGTGAAACCCCATTTCAAAAAAATAAAACAATGGCCAGCTCAGTGGTAGAGCACTTGCATAGCAGGCACAAGGCCCTGGGTTCAATGTACAGTACTACAAAAGTAAGTAAGTACCTGATATAACCTGAATTATTCCATTAAATATGACTCAGTCCTATATTAGTGACCTGCATTATGATTTTACAAGATACACAACCAGTGACATAGAAGTTCAGGGATATAGAAGTATGTATCTTACATACCCTATTTTCAACAAAGTTTCACATAAAATCCCCTTATTAATTGAACTAAGATTATATTTTTGTATTTCTTGTATAAGTCATTTTACTATCTGTTGCTATTATTCAAAATGTCTCACAACAAAGGTATGGGAAAAAAATACTTAGAAAATTAAAAGTCACCATTTCTGCTGAGCTCAAGCACATATTTGACTAATTCAAAGTAACAGAGAATGACATTACCAAGTATATCTCTCTGAATTATCTTTCTAGTTTACTGACTTTATTAACAGAGAACAAGCCATTCTTTGAAATGCCTTAAGCCAGTTCTAAACAGCAAGAACAAAGTCAAATAGTGACTGCAAGACTTGTTTAAAGAATATAGAATTCAAGGGCTTGGGATGTAGCTCAGTGGTAGGGTACCTGCTGAGCTTACTCAAGGCCCTGGGTTTAATCTCCAGTACCTCAAAAGAAAGAAGGATGGAAGAAAGGGAGTGCGGAAGAAGGGAGGAAGAGAGAAAAAATGGGGGAAGGGATGGGTATAGAATACCTAAGTAGCAACTGAATAAAGTTCATCCCATTCAGTAAAACTGGGACTCTTGGAAGAACCAGGCCAAAGCAGTATGAACCTAGCTTGCAAACAAAGGTAGTGACCATCACATCATGTGGTCAGGTCAGCAGCATGCTTTACACTACACAAGCACTGAAACTGGCAGCACTAAAGACAAGGTTTAAAATCTATTAGAGTATTATCAAACCTTCCTTGAGCTCTGAGAAAAACAACACTACACTATTTAACTCCACTCTTAAATAGTGCCAATAATTTTAAAGACAGAAAGTCAAAAACAATATTCATTAAATTACCCTAAAGCCTGCTTCTATTTTTTTTTTTTTTTTTTTTTTGGTACCAGGGATTGAGCTGACAACCTCACACATGCCATGCAGGTGCTTGTGCCGCTGAGCTAAATCCCCAGCCCCTGTTTAGTATTATAAAAACGAAAACACGCTCATAGTAAAAAATGTAATCCACCAGAGAGTAAAAAATACAAGTAGACTAGACTTCTCATTCTCCAAGGAATTCTGTCTATAGTACCTTATACAGATGTGAAGAAATTTTTTTTTTTTTTTTGTCTTTTTGAGACAGGGTCTCACTATGCAGTTCAGGCTGGCCTTGAGCTCACTTTGTAGCCCAGGCTGGTCTTGAACTTGCAACAATCCTCCTGCCTCAGCCTCCTGTATGCTGGGATTACAGGCATGCAGCACCACACCCAGTTTAACAGATGTGAAGAAATTTTGTAGGTAACAAGTAAACATACCCTTCTTAAAAACACAAATAAAAACACACTATCATATAGTTTTGTATTATATCTTCTCAGTTAACAATGTATCTTAGAGATTTTCCCATATCTGCATTGCTGGATCCACCTCATTCTAAGAGCTGCAAAGTATTACTCTGCATGAAGGCATTTGTTTAACCAGATCTCTTTTTAAGTATATCTAGGTTATTTCCTGTTTTTTTTTAACTGTCAAACAATATTGTAACACATATCTTATGCATATTTTTTGTGCAAATGCAAACAGATGTGAAAGATGAATTCCTAGAAGTACTGCCTTCTATTAGAATAAATTCTGAACACAGAGTCATAATATCTACAAAGGAGACCAGAAAAAAATTACATGTTAAATGCTCAGTCACTAAAAGGTGCCAAATATCACAAAGTTAAGGTTTTGAAAATTAATAAACTGTTGAAGTAGGAAAAGCAAAAGAGAGACAGACAGAAACAGAGACAATCTTTACTACCTGAACAAAAGTTTTATAAAAAAGGCTGATGAATCACCTAAGAAACAAAAGAAGGAAGAAAAAATAGAAAGGAGGAAACAGTGGGAAAAATGAAAACAGCACTCAGGCCTGATGACACATGCCTGCAACTGCAACTTAAAAAAAAAAAAAAGTCCATCATATTTTGATCAGTCATGTTCAATCCCCACTACCAAAAGGAGGAAGGCAAGGAGGAGGGACAAAGTGAAAGTGGAGAAGGTGTAGGAATCAAAGCCAGGTGTGGTGGCACATGCTTATAATTCCAGCACTCAGGAGGCTGAGGCAGGAGGATCACCAAGTCTGAAGCCTACCTGGGCTATACAGTTACACTTTGTCTCGAAAAGAAAAGAAAAGAAAAGAAGAGGGGAGGGGAGGGGAGGGGAAGGGAGAGGAAAGAAAAGAAAAGAAAGAAAAGAAAAGGAGAAGGAGGAATAAATGAAGCAAGATAATGAAAGGAAAAAAAGACACTTTGGGGCCTCTTTTCTTGCTTAAACCTAAGGCACGAAATATAATTGATCAACAGATCTAGAATACAGATGTTGTTGGATGCTACGTAATTAAAATGCCTATATGAGGTCTAATTTTCACAGGGCATCAACAGATTTATTTTTACTAGGAAATAAAGTATTGAAAGGGGATCTCCCAAAAAGGAAAGCAGAACAATTAACCTCCAGAAACAATAAACCTTGTCAATCTCTTGACTACCTGATCATTTTGACAAGGCAATAGTAGCAAGTGTCTTATATATACAAAATAAACCTCTTTGGAAGGTCCTGATTAAAACATGAAGAGATTTAGGCCTGTATTTTTAAATTACACTTCTGAAATTCCCTTCACCCATCCAAGGCTATTCCAGCATTTCACCTAACATAAAACACAGTCAACAACTTACCTCTCCCAAAGTGCTAGGATTTGAGTGCCACAATGCAAATTGATTCATGGTTTTGTCCATTAATGGTCAGTGGGTTTCTTTACATGAAGTCCATGTTGGAGTCCAGAGATTTCAGTGCTCTGTAAAAACTGAAAACCTCAAGAATGTCAATGTGCATACCTACGTTACCACTTGGATAACAATTCATTATGAGTAGCAGTTATAGAGATTCTTGGATGTGCCAAGTTTAGTGGACATGACATTAAACAGCAGACCAAAGTGGCAAAGTTAGACTAGAAGATCTCAAACATTATTTTTAATAATATTTATATGCACACTGAACAAGGCACCATGATAACAGCATACAAAAATGGGGGTTACTTAGACACCAGAATTTTCCAGAAACTCAAAAAAGATATAAAAGTAGGCAAATGTGTAAAATTTAAATAGTACTATAATGTATTTACACATCTACTTTTGGATTTTTCAACCTATTTGAAGAATATCCTAGGCTTTAAATTTAAAAACGCATACTAGTTTCTTCTTTGTAAACATACACACACACACAACAATATCATAAATTGAAGGTCTCCCATCCCGCTCGATCCAGTCTAATAAAGAGCCTGGAACTTCTCAAGAGCTATTTCATTAGACTGCCCATATACACAATCACCTCACTGGGACTGCACATAGGTAATGATTCATGGCCAGATCTCATTGCATAGCTTTATGAGTCATCTATACTTTATTCCATTTGATAGCCAAAAACCACCCGGTTACACCACTTGTTTTTTAAGTGCACGCTCCGTCCTCATTACATTTAAGATGCTTTTCACGAAGGAAACCCATAATCTTCAGGGATTCATTCCTTTGGGGTGTGTTCTACAGCTGCTTCTTACATGTACACGTGAGGTGAAATTTCTGACCGAATTTTTATAAAATATTATTTCCACTTTTGGTATGAAATAATTCTCATTTACACTGCAAATGTAAGCAGCACCCCGCTATAACAAAATATTAACAAGTTTATACTGCTAAAAGCACCTAAGACATCACTCAACAGCTCAGTGCATTAGGACTGCACCTTATCATTTGATGCCCTCCCTGATATCACTCCTCTATTAGACGTTCTTCCCAGAACAATAAAAGATCCTGAAAGAAATCAAATACAGTAATCGCCTTATCCCGTCCACCCAGAGAAAAGTATTAATACACATTTGTAAAGTTCATTAACTGTAACACACACACACACACACACACACACACACACACACACGCCGTCCTGAATCTCTCCTGCACCAGTGGCCAGGAGTCACTTCTGCAGTCAGAGGCTGCGACTCGGAGACGTGGGAGAAGTTCCTCCGCTAAGCCACAGTCGGCTTTTTTCAGGAACTCGTTTACCACGTCGACCACGTCTAAAGACGCCTGACAGTGGCAAGGTACAGGCAGGTACGGATTACGATATGATAACGGGTCAGGGTGGATGACAAGCGAGCGCATCTCAGAGCTCGTTCTCTCCACCACAACCCCCAGCCAGAAACCACTGCCTCCAAGAAGACCACCGCCTTTCCGGACAGCCCTCGGCCCCCACGACCCGGGTCCCCAGAGTCCCCGCATCCCGGGACCCTCCAGGAGCGGGAAGCCTCCCTCCAGTCACCACCTTCTGTGGGAGCCACCTCTCTTGGCCCGCATTCAGGGACCGGGGCCACCCGACCGAGGCCATCGATCCCAGCTCCCAGCTCCCAGCTCCGCCCGCGCCCGGGTGCGGCCCGCAGGTTACCTGCAGAAGACCCCAGGCTGCAGCACCCCGCGAACACCTCGCCCCTCCCACCGCGACGCTCTCGGCCACTAGGCACCGCCTCCACGTGTAACTTCCTGTGCGTCACTTCCGGCCTGAAGTCCTGTCCCGCCCCGCGGTACGGCTAAGAGCGCGACGCTTGCTAGGTGGTGTCACGTGAAACGTTTCCCCCGAAACTTCTTTGCTAGCTTCTACAGCCTTCCGCCCTGCAGCCACTTTCCATTGCTTGAAGTTGAACATGGTACTCCAGAATAAACACAGCCTCAGGGGGAGGTTACAGGATTGTTCTGATATTCCTGAACCCTCTGTCCAGAGGAGTGCCCGGGAAAGCAGGTTCTGAGGTTGCCCGGGCTGGTTTCAAATGCTACTTTCGTCCTTTCTGTGTTAGGCAAGTTACTGAACTTCTCTGTGCCTGTTTGAACTATGAAGCAAGTAATACGAACTATTACGTAGGTACTAGGCTAATTTGATGGTGTCAATCTAGGGCTGTTGTATAACTTGAGCTAATACAATGCAAGCGCTCAATGAGTATTAACTGCTGCATTTTGCTGTCTTAGGAACTCTCTTGCTCCCTACTGGAACATACAAGTGGAAGGAATTCTGGAACCAGTCTTTAATTCAGGGATAAATTGATGGTTCCTGGTAACCTCCTCTTCAGAGCTGTGAGCTCCTCCAGACATGGAACCACAATGGGAACAAACTTTAACCCTACTCGAAAGCACCTGCTTATTGTGTAAGGTACTGGGTGAAAAGATGAATACAGTCCAAGCTCTGACCTGGAGAAGTGGAGATACTCAATAAATGATTAAGACAAGAAGAAACTCAGGAAAAGGTGAAGGGATCAATTAAATCAGGATTGATCCTTAGGACAAAAAATTCACAGAATGATAAAACAGATGAAACTTAGAGACATATGGTCGACCTCTTTCCTTTGCAAGTGAGGAAAACCGGCCCCAGAAAAGCAACAAAAAGTCACACAATTAGGGGTAACGCTGGGACCAGAAGTGGACCTTTAAAATGCTCATCATCTACCCTTGGTCCCCAAATCTATCTCAAGTTGTTAAAGGAAGAGCAGATTTACTTTCAAGACCTTCACTCTCAAAATACAAAAGGATAGGAAAAAATTCAGACCAGAGAGATACAGGCTAAATAACCTCACGGATGCCACACAGTTCTAGTGATCATTGAATGTTTTGGTGTGGCCACTGCTGGGTTCATTTCAAACATTAGTCCCCTTCTCCTGGCACACTTCTCATATACACCCAATCAGTAGTCTCTGAGTAAGGGTGGAGGCTTTAAGAGTAAAAAGGCTGAGGTAAATACCCTGAGTAAATGGGAATTCTGCCTCCAGACAGTCTTTGAGTTTGAGCTGTAGGATCATCTCTCATGGATCTTGAACCTGCTGGTCTACCCTGCAGATTTTGAACTCATTAGCCTCTACAACTGTATGACCTATTTCCTTAAGATAACTCTCTACTAACTAGTCATATGATTTTAAATCACTTCACCTCTCTGGGACTAAATTTTCTCCTTGTGTTGCTGTATTTAGTGGAAAAAATGCGAGACATTCACCTTTGTGACCACTAGATGGCAGGTGGTAAGGTGCTCTGTTCTCCCTCCCCCTCCTCCTTTCTCCCTCCTCCTCCACCTCCACCTCGCCCTTCCTCCCTCCCTCCCTCTCCACTCTTCCCCTCTCCTGCCTCTCCTCTCTCCCTACTCTCCTCACCCTACCCTCCTCTCTCTCCCTATCTGTTTCTGTCTCCCTCTCTCTTTCTCTGGTTAATCTAACCAAAGACAACATTGTACTGCTGTACTATCTATCTGAACAACTCCCTGTGCTGAGGACAATTGAGTATCTCAAGACTGGCAGATGATAGGTCTAGAATGTTTGTTGAATGAATAAAAAAAAGGGATTCCAAGATTCATTCTTGGATCTTGTGTCCCTTCTTCCTACTCTTCCTGCCCTTTTCCCTATTAAAAAAAAAAAAAAAAAAGTTCTTTTTAAAGCTATGTTGGAGGAGGGCTGGGGATCTAGCTTAGCGGCACAGTTCCTGCCTGGCCAGCATGAGGTCGTGAGTTTAATTCCTAGTACCAAAACAAAACAATTCCCAGTACCAAAACAAAACAAAACAAAATCCCCTATGTTGGTGGGAACAAGAAGATGAAATAATATATAGAAGTTGGACTGGGAAGTGAATGGAGAAACATATGGAATTGTACTACATCTCAAAGCAAACATCAATGCACTATAGTGTTAATGAATGGAATAATATAATGTATAGGACTTATTTTAAAATAATGTGCGAGTAGGCAGAGAGTTTATGAACAAAAACCAAACTGCATGAGAAGCACTTCAAAGAATCAACGATTAGAATCTCATCTTATTGAAAACTTTTTGCACATCAAAAGAAATCACCAACCGAGTGAACAGACAAGCCACAGAGTGTGAAAAAATTTTAGCCAACTGTCCCTCAGACAAAGAACTTCTATTTAGAACATATAAAGAACTGAAAAAAATCAGGGCCCCCCAAATTCAAAGACCCAATCCAAAAGTGGGTATCTGAGATGAATGCACACTTCTCAGATGAAAATATACAAATGGAAAATAACTATATGAAAAAATGTTCAGCATCATTGGTCATTCAGGAAATGCAAATTAAAACAGTGCTGAGATTACATCTCACTCCAGAAAGAATGGCTATCATCAAGAAATCAATAACAAATGCTGGTGGGGCTGTGGGAAAAAAGAAACTCTTCTCTACTGTTGGTGGGTATGTAGACACAGTGGTTGCTGTGGAAATCAATGTGGAGAGTCCTCAAAAAACTAGGATTGGGAGGCTGGTAATATAGCTCAGTGGCATAAGTGCCTGCCTGGCAAGTGCTAGGTCATGAGTTCGATATCTGATACTTAAAAAAAAAAAAGAACACTAGGATTGGAGGTCCCATTTAATCCAGCTATTCCCCTTATGGGTATTTTCCCAGAAGAATTAAACACATCATACCACAGCGGATGTATGTGCACCCATGATGATAGCAGCACAATTTGTAATAACTAAATCTTAGAAACAAGCCAAATACCCATCACTTGAGGAATGGATAAGAAAGATGTGGTATTTTTATACAATGGAGTACTACTTGGCTATCGAGAAGGATAAACTCTAGGATTTTACAAATAAATGGATGCAACTGGAAACCATACTCATAAGTGAAATAAATCAAATGTGCATGTGTAAACTTCATATTGTCTCCCTAGTTTAAGAAGCTGAAAGACTAAATAATATCCAAAATGTGCAACAGATGTTATGAAAGGGGAAGGAACAATTGGAATGGGGAAAGGAGAAAAGAAGGAAGGGAAAGAATTTATATATATATGTATATGTATGTATATATATATATGTATATGTATGTATACATATATATATATATAAAATAGCTAAGGTAATTAAACTACTAATTTCTTTTAGTTCACTGAAAAGAACAGTTTGTTCCTATATTGTTTGATCAATTTTGCATGCCTATGTCTTGTAATCTGAGAAACTACTCTGACGATAACAATACATAATATATTAACCATTGTTAACTTCCTATTATCTTGTTTTGAAATTCTATATCATTTTTTTCTCTTTAAAATAATAAAAATAAAATGTGATAAGATCAATATTGAGCATTTACTGATACTGTTGTTTCCTTACACTCACCTCTTTATTTTCTATCTATATAGTTTCCATTATCCAAAGTTAAAATTAGAAAGAACATGAGTGCCCTTCTCTTAGACAACACTGAGTTCAAACTATCCCACTGAACCTCAGGATGCTTTTCCCTGATGTTACAGAAACTTATCACAGTTTGGGTTTCCACTACACAGTGATATGGAGATGGGAAAAAGACTTTTTATTAGGAATAATGAGGAAGCGGGATTGTTGAGAGGAAGATGCTGAACTGCAGTGCAGATCCAAAGACTCCTCAGGCGCCCTGAGCAGAAGTCCTTGAGTAAGTAGTGCCTCCGGAGTACCCTCGCCAGGCTCAGATTGTTGGCCTGTTGTACTGGATTCAACCTCCTCCTGGAAGGGTATGAGCTCAAGCAAGGTGGCTCTCTGCAGCTGAAGGACACTTGGAAGAAGCTGACCACTCTGAACTGCTTGTAGCTGGGCAGGAAGCGATTCATGGAAGGCGATATAGAGAGCACATCTTTGCATTTTCCACAAAGCACAACATAAATTGACCTACACAGTAAGGCGATATACTGACTTCTGTTAGGAATGTTATAGCGGGCATCAAGATTGGTTGCCCCAGCAATTCAGTGATGTCATCCAGGATTTGAACTCAGGGGCTTTCCGCTGAGCTATCTCCCCACCCCTATTTTATTTTGAGGCAGGGTATCACTAAGTCATTGAGTTGTCCAGGCTGGGATTAAACTTGCAATCCTGTCTCAACTTCCTAGAGTGCTAGGATTACAGGCATGCAACACCATAGCCAACATATTTTTTCTGTCTTTGCTCTGCCGACAGACGCATCTGTTTCCACTTATTAAGGTCAAATTCCCCAATAGCTGCATGATGGTTATAATAATTCACACTAACATCACCCTCAAGAGGAATGGACAGGCATTCACTAATTTCAAGGTGATTCTCAGACTAGACAAGAGAAACACATACATTGATCTCTGGACCAGATTTTGTCATTTGTATAATTTTTTTTATCTTTGCAACTTTAGTAGAGGTCTTTACATTATTTACCATTAAATTCCTTGCTGTTACAGATTCACTCTAGAATCCTATATCAGTTAACCTCAGCATCTTAAAACAACTCAAATAGTTTCTTACTCATGCTATAAGACTACTAAGTTCTTCAGAGAAGCTCTGTTCAAGTGTAGTCACTTAAACCAGGCTGACCATGCAACTACTACCTGAAACATTGCTATTAGCTAAGTTAAAGGAAACACAATCTAGTGAGGCATGGATTGACTCTTAATCTCCCCTCCTGTCAACATTTTATTGGCCATGGAGATGCCACATGAGCTGACCTACTTTAAGTAGGCAGGCAAATGCTACTTTACCATGGATAGAGAAGGCAGAAAATTAGAGTACTCATGAATATCACTAATGCAGGTACAAACTCATGTAGAATCCAATGGTACCAGTCTGTTACTCAACTACAGAACAGCATGACATTTCCTTGACATCTTCCTTCATGTAATGCTATCAAAATGTGAGCAACTATATTATACATATATCTGAAATCGTTCTGATGTTATCAGTTGCTCAGTTTAGAAAATAATGTAGTTCAAGGCAAAGTGAAGTCAAGAGCAGGGCTGCAAATTGCCGAAAGCTTCCCTCCTGAGTTTCTCAGCAAGGCTATGCTTTAGAATTCCCTAGGGAGCTTTCCTAAGCTTCTGGGCCCACCAGAATCAGAATCTCCCAGAGAAAGTGCCGGACACGTGCACTTTCAAAATGCGTTCTTATTTTTACATAATCCTCAGCTAATAACTACTGGGCAAGCAGTACAAAGGTAAGTACCATGTCTGTTTTGCTCATGTTTTTTAGCAGTGCCTAGCACATTTAACTACTCAATAACACTGTAGTCAGTCAAATATGTAGTAATAAAACATGCTTATCAAGTAACCAACATCATATCCACTGGGGTTCCACTACCTGATACTGTGAAATCCCCCTTAAGAGTCACAACACAACCCTTCTCTGGTCTTTTGATGTATTCATCCTCTCAAACAATGAAATAAAACTTTTAGACTTATCTTCTCCTTAGTGGGTACAATATAACTTCTGATGAGCATAACTTCCTTTCTCCTTAATTGTTCCAGCATTTCATGAGATAGTAATGTAAAACTTACCAGTCTACAGCATCTACAGCTCCTCAAAAGGTTAAACATAGACCCATTGATTGTACTGCCAGAGATACACCCAAAATAATTGAAAATACAGTTCATGCATAAACTTGTACATGAAATGTTTGCAGCAGGATTATTCTTAGTAGCCAAAAAAAAAAAAACCCATTCAAATACCCATCAATTGGTGAATGGATAAACATAATGAGCACATAATGAAATATTAGCCAGAAAAGGGAATTAAGTACTAGTACATGCTACCATGTGAATGAGACTTGAAAACATGATAAATGAAAGTAGCCAGGCACAAAGGGCTACATAGTTTCTGGTTCCAGTTATATGCTTATAAAATAAGATTAAAAAAATAAAATATCTACAATAGGCAAATCCATAAAAAACAGTGTCTCTGTTAGAGAAGATTAATGGTTACCTGGGGACAGGAAGAAAGGGAATAGTGACTGAATCATGGGTGCGGGATTTATTTCTGGAGGTCTCAGAATGTTCTAAAATTAGTTGGGATCACTGCTTACTCTAAAAAATCACTCAGTTGTACATTTTAAAGATGAATAATGTGTATGTAAGTTTATGTCACATAGCTTGAAATCTGAAAGGAAACAAGGTACTTGGGGTTCAGGAAGAGGGAAGAGGAAACATTAATTAAGGAAACATGAATAAGACTGGAGTACTGACAGGTACAGAATATAGAAAGTGGAGGGTAGGTCAAAGGCTCACTGATGATTGGAGGAAGTAATGACAAGAAATACCTTGTCCTCTGAGAAATGTAGGTACCTGAGAAAGAGCCTAAGAAGGGTAGCTTAGCTCAGGGTGGATTTGTTTACTTCTTTAAGTATTTAATGAAAGACTGCTCCATTAAAGGAAGACTGGATGTATAATTCTCGAAAGTGAGAGTAGAATCAGAGACTAGAAGGTCCTAAGGAGCAGGGCCATTTTTTTTTCAAACATGCAGAGAACCAGGGTGCCCATTGCTGGAAGCATTCGAAGACAGTTAGTCCAGTAACCTTCTGCAAGGAATGATGTTCAGGTGTTCCTGTGTTAGAAGGAAAGCCAGACTAAATAACTGAGGGTACCACTCAAACTTGTGTTTCTGGAGCCTCTTTGTAAACAGTGTCAGCTGTCAGAAAAAGTGAAAGAGATGATCATTAGCCAATTAAACGTTCTCTTTCCAGTAAAATAACATGGTTAGGAATTGGAAAGAGATCTGGGAAGCACAGTCTGATGGCACTTTCTACATGAAATGAAATTGGATGCAGGAGAACGCTAGGAGCCATGAAAGTTCCTTGTCCCGCATAGAAGGGACATTTTATGAGTGATTTTCGGAAGCTGACAGGGATGACAGACAGTACGAAAAACTGTTTACAAACCCACAGTGAAAAACGGAGCTCATTGCAAAGCTGAGAGGTCAAAACATGGACAAAAGTGAATGCATTCTCTGTGCAATTTTTGGCTGTGTTTAGACTAGACGTGGTTGCAGTGCTATAGTTTGGAGCTGAAATATTCCCGCAAAGCCCCTATGTTAAAATTAATCACCAACTTGATGCTGAAAAAATGCATCTCTGATCTGACTTCTTTTACCTGGAGAAGATGAACACGTGACCAAGCCGTTTTTGCCACAGTTGAGTCTTCTTTAGAAATCCTGATGACTTATTTTCATTGTTAAATATTGAACACACCCAGAATCCCTAAGCTCCACATTTAACCCTTGAATGAGCCATTCGAGTTACACAAATTGTCATTACTGATATCACTGGTATAAGGGAGAAATTCTTTTTTGTCACATTTCTCTTGTCGAATGCTTTTATAAGCAGCTTTTACCCTGAAAGTTCAGCCAGCTTTGCAACAGGGAGACCAAGGTACCTAACAAGCAAAAGCAATAGCTTACAAATGGTGAGGAAGGTCTTAGCCAAGAGAAACTATACCCTGATGATTCTCAATCCTTGGTGAGAGGATTAAATAAAAAAGATAATGTAAGAACATGAAAATGCATACCAGTGATCAAGAGACTCTCAAATATTCAAGGAATCTCTAAGCAGCATCGTGCTAGTACCTGGTAAATTAGCTTGGCATCACACCACAAATCCAGAAAGTAAGGAGACCATAGGAATGCAGATAGTTTATTATGTAAGCATACTGCAAAGGAAAAATCAGCATGCTATCAGCCTCCTGTTTCCCTAGTCCTACAGCATGACACCTACGAGAGGGACCACCGGCAGATGTCAGGATGGTTGGTGGCTCTGTTGTTGAGGAGCAGGACAGAGTCAGCACTGCAACAACTCGAGAATGAAAGCCCACTAGGTGCTCCACTTGCCTCATCCTGGCCTGTGCCCAGTTGAGGAGCCAAAGCCAAGGAACAGCAAGAAGCTTGGAGTTGTACCTTGCAGCGGGACAACAAGATAGAAAGTTAGGCCTGCAACTGAAGCCAGGAAGACGGATGAGAAACGACCCATGCTAGACTCCTGCAAGGTAGAGATGACAAAGTGTCTCAAGACAGCTCCGTATCACGCTTATTCTCTCCCTCTGCTCCAGAAGGAATTTCAGGCCATGCAGAACTATTCCACCTTGCCTTTTTGGTCCTTGAGGAGGTGGTCTACCTATTAGGATGCCATGGCAGAGTTGTTCTCCTAGACCAGTACCTCGAGGAAAAGAGAGTTCAATTTACTGCTTCTTGTAGGGAGGGAGAATTGCACTGGTCATGAACAGTCTCTTAAAAAGTATTGATATTAGGGATTTGGGGGGTCAAGCTGGAGTTCAGAATGCAGTGATTTTCAGAGACGTTAAATGGAGATTGGTAAAACCTATACAACCTGTTGTTGCTGTCGGCAGTTGGCCCTCAGAGGCATGTGCATTGGACTGCTGGTGACTGGCCATCCTTGAACATTAACTTTGATCATCAAGGTCCTTGTCCTTGCTTGGTTGAGTGGTTTCTGACTGCTGCTTGTCACCAGGGCTTCCAGGCAATCAGTACTTTTCTAATGGTGCCAACCTGTGTTTTATTTTCAAGAGACAAGAGAATATGAAGGAAGTAGTCATTATCTAAATTTGTAAAACATCAGTGAAAAAAGCTTTCAGATACTTAGAAACTTCCAGACTGCTTTCTGACTTCCCGATGGCCTGTGGGGACCGTAGGAGGCCAGGCACGTTTAGAAGAACCTTAAGCCACTTGAACTTTTGGAGGGAAGGGGCTGGGCATGGTTTGTCTTTAGTCTCTACTGTAGGTTCAGCACAGTATTCAGTCCGTGGATCAGTGAAAGAAGGACTAGAAATCCCAGGCCTTGGGAGGGACAGAGGAAGAAAGAGAGCAGGATTGTGTAGATGAGCAGCTCATAGGCATTTCTCCAGGACACGGAAGACGATCATTTTGCAAATACTTGGTCGATGTTGGCACCGTCCTCCTTTGGGCAAAATGTTTGATGTTAGTTCATGTGTCTCAGACGTGCATCATGTGACATAATGGTGAGGGCCGCAGCACGGTCTGTCCACAAGGTTCCCGAGGACGAACTGCGAAGGGGTCAGCTTGCCCGACTTGGTGACTCCAGAACTTGTCCGAAGGAGCTGCTGTGTCTGTTCCAGGGAATCGCACAGCTGGGTCATTTCCACCCGCTTTCCAGGGTCCGATCTGAGAAGCTTTGCAGTGGGTGAAGAGCACGGGGCTGCAGAGAAGAACCCGGAGGTACTAGGAGGGCCGGGGTTGGGGGTGGGTGGGGAGGTGGAGCCCGGAACGCTGTGCCCGGCTCTGATTGGCCCAGCGGGCACCGCCCCTCCAGGCTGCACCCGGAAAGTGGCTGAGTACCTGCAGCTGCCCCACTCGCTGGCTCGGACCCGCCTCGGAAACCGGCTGCCGTTACACACAGGATCAAGTAGACAGGCTACGTCCCCTCGGTGCTGCACAGGGCGCAGCGGGATCTTGCGGCTCTGCCTCCCCCTGCTGGTTGCAACTGAGAACACCGATTGATGGAGCAACTGGTTTATGTCAGAGCCTCTTCCTTCCTTAAGCAATCTTTCTTTTTTTTTTTATTAGTACACGTTCGCAGTGCACAGGGTTTACATTCCTTGTGTGGAGTTAGTATCTGTACACAACACATCTTTTTTTTTTTTTTTTAAGAGAAAATAGATACAGAAGATAGAAACAAAAAGCAAAAAAGACAAACAAAAAGCAAAAAAGACAAACAACAACAGTTCTGATACGATAACATTGTAGGTTTACACACTGAGGTGGTTGAAGTTTGACAGTAGTTACAATATTGCATATCGTTACCTTCATAGGGGTTAATCATATTGACAGATATAGACATGTAAGATTTATCAATTCAGGAATATTAACTTTTCTTTTTCATTAGCTAATGTATTTAGTAATACAGTTTTTTAACTGTCTTATTTATGCATATTTATAAATTTATGTCTTTTTCCTTTTCCCTTCCTTCCTTCCTTTCCCCTCAGAATACCTCTTGTTATCATTGAAATAACTACCCATAACATCAGGCCTAATATAATCAAGCGAAATAGTTCAGAGTGAAACCAATAATGGATAAAAGGAAGGTCGTACATAAGAGAAACAAAAAAACTAAAGGGATCAACAAACAACAACAACATATCTGATACTGTAAAATTATAGGTTTAGGAATTTAGATGGTTGGAATTTTACAGTGGTTGCAACATTGTATATCATTACCATTAAGGGGGCTGTTCAGATTGACAGGTAAAGACATGTAGGATTGATCTGATCATATGAATATCAACTGTTCTCTCTCACCAGTTAATGCATTTAGTAGTATAGACTTTTAAACTATCTTATGAATACCCTCATATAAAACTATGTCTTTTTTCCATACCTTCCTTCCTCGGTTCCCCTTGTAATACCTCTTATTATCTTCAAACTAAATACCCTTACCAATTGGCCAAATATAGTCAAATGAAATAGTA
Organism: Dasyprocta punctata; assembly: GCA_004363535.1. NCBI lineage: Eukaryota > Metazoa > Chordata > Mammalia > Rodentia > Dasyproctidae > Dasyprocta > Dasyprocta punctata. The sequence goes on along the minus strand of RJWM01011730.1, from coordinate 739 downwards.
CTGAATAAAACCAATAACAAATAAAGTAATGGAGGCAATACATAGTAATGCAACGTTGATTTCTATAGTGCCTCATATTAGCTTCAAGGCAGTTGCCTATATCATCTGTTGTAACACAAACACACTAAGATAGGTTAAAATCCCTCAGAACAGAGCAGCGAAAGTAATACCTGGTTTTGAAGCAAGGTGATCATGTATCATTGAAGACTACCCTTATACGTTTTGTTATCTTTACAATAGCTGTCTTTGTTATCATTTATGATAAAGTTAGGCCGGTTGAGATAGAATAGGATTAAACTAAACAGTTCATTGAAAACAATACTGGGCTCAGATCCTGTTGATGGTTTATTCATTTGTCTGCCCTGCTCAGTGGTATCTCTCTGTCACTGTTTCTGGAGCAGTGGACTTCTTTATCTCTCTCTAGAATGTCCTTCAGTATTCTTTGTAGGGTTGGCTTGGTTGTCATAAATTCCTTTAGTTGTTCTTTGTTGTGGAAGTATCTTGTTTCTCCGTTGATTTTAAAAGATAATTTTGCAGGGCACATCAATCTGGGTTGGAAGTTATTTTCCTTCAGGGCTTGAAATATTTCACTCCAAGTTCTTCTTGACCTGATGATTTGTGTTGAGAAGTCTGTCGTGATTCTGATGGGCCTTCCTCTGTAGGTAATCTGTCTCTTTTCTCTAATAGCTTTTAATATTTTGTTTTTGTGTTGAATTTCTGGAATCTTGATTATTATATG